>JAXQQM020069290.1:0-114314 GCA_034641835.2 Pinus albicaulis
GATTCTTTGCTTGTTGTTACCTGTCTATTCTTTCATCTATCTGTTCTTTCACCCTTTACAATAAATCACACCACTTATCCTATGTTTCTTCATCTGGGATTTTCATTTTCATCATCCTGCGGTAAATCTCATCTGCCTTTGAATATCTAGAAAATATAGGCTTATTTACCAAAATGTGTTCTACCTCATGCTGGAGATAAAAGAAGTTTTCTAGAGTTTGAAGGAGCACCTTGCCTGTGGGATGTCCCTTCATTTGCTAAAATATGGGAAGTTTCTTTGGCCCCTTCCCTTAACTTCTTGACATAATCCTCATGTCTCATGATTTTGTCGTTTATCACTAAAGGACTAGGCATACCCTTCTGTCTCAATTAATCAAACTTGTTAAAAAAAACCTGTTCACTGCGAGTCCCATGGTTTAACATTTATCCTCAATTTGTAGCATTAGATTTATTTTGGAAATCACTTTATTTACTTCTAGTATAGTCTATGTTCTATCAGCTATCCCGATCTCTTCCAATTCATACTTATTTTTAGAATTAAGGAATTTGATTATTTTAGAGGCTTCCTCTGGTTTCTTTCCAAGGTTGGCTTTGAATTTCTGAATTGCCTCACCAGCTTTCTTCACCAAGTCGTTCTGCTCAAATATAATTTTTCTATAAGGCCAAATATCATTAACTGAGTTAATGATATTTGCCCACAATTGTTGTTTTTCTTGGGCTAAAGGCTCTATTAATGATAACTCCTTCTCTAGCTTATGGATTCTGTTAGTCAGTCTATTGGCTTTCTATACTTCAGCTTGATGCATTACTTTTGCCAATTTCTTTTCATCCTCTAAGTTCTTTACCTATTCCTTGAGCTTATTAATCTTTGTAGTCTGAATGGACATATCTTCCATTTCTTTAATTAATTTGTTAGCCTCATCAATGGGATGGGTTGTTGGCATTGTTGGTGTTGGTGCTGATGTAGATACTATGGGAATAGCAACAATGGGAATTGCTTCCATGCTATCTTGTTTTTCCCGTACAATTTTATCTATCTCTTTCTCCATTTCCTTTAGTTGAGCTGTTAACTGGATGATTAATTTCATCATCTCATCCTTTTGACTGTCTGTCTCCAAAACCTCCTTGGTTTGTGGATGCTCAGTAGTTGGTTTTTTTAACTGTTTCTTCAGTGCATCTATGTCTACATTTTTCTTCTTTATAAGTTTTTATGTTTCCTTGATGTCAGTTTGATTATAGCCAATCTCAATTACCAAGTATTCCAATGTTTTAATCCTGTTGTCTTTTTCTAGTGATGAGGCTCTCTATAGCTTAAACTATGACTGTACACTTGCAAGGAGGTTCTGCAACTTTTGGACACTTAGATATTTATGTGTCATGGTTGAATATATCATATCTCATGCATGTTTGTCGTAAATTGGATACACATCCTGGGCATGAAATTCAAAGCCTGTTCTAGTATAGTCTTCTAAAGTTTTGGGGGCCTGTACCTTCGGTTGTAGGAATGTCATCTGTATTTTCCTCATCTTGAGGTCAAAACATGAAAGTAACCTACTCTGATCACTAGAAGTTTGCTTCCATTATTGTGCATATGTAACAGCCTTAAGTGTTTCATTTTTAATTTTAATCTCTTTATATTTCTCAATGATATCCTTTTCCTTCTCAACTGGCCTACTGGATGTTGAAATCTCCACACTATTTTTATTTTGAATGATTTTTGCCTTGGAATATGATGGCAGAGGTGTTTCTTCTGTATGTGGTGTAGGTGTATCATCCCTGATAACAATCTCTTTCTCTGTTTCAATTGTCTCCTTTTGCTCCATTACTCGGTTCGGCTTTTCTTTCTTTTTGTACATAATCTTGAATTTATTTTCAGATGTAGCTTCTACTGAATAAGAGCCTTCTTCTCTAGACATTTTTGAATTCCTATCCTGTGGGTCTAGAGTAAGGAGGATGGAACTAGTATCAAGCTTCTCCTCCACCTCCTGTAGAGTGTTTTCCAACCACTCTGACTAGTTGGAATATTTCTCAATCTCAGGCTTAGATTCATGGATGAAAGGGGAGAGTTTAGACCTAATTCTTATTTTTCTTATGACACCCAAGGGGTCATATGACCATTTGAAACTGTTTCCAAACTTTAACACTATAGGCATTTGTCTGATTCCTTTCCAGCATTCCTATTGTTGCATACAAAGGGACCTAGTTGGTTTTTTAACTTGAACTAGGTTTTCTTTTTGGCTGAAAGGAAGTTTACTTCATCATAATTCAATATCTGTCTAATGTACTCTAAGGAAAATATCCTCATTGGGAGTTATTTGGGAAGATTGTAAGGGACTAGTTGGCTTCCATATACTCTGATCTATGTATGATTCTGGTACAAATACCAGTCTCTTATCTTGCTCTGGTCAGATAACTGTAGAAATTTTCTGATTTCATCACTGATTCTAGGTTTAATGTTGTTGCTAATTATATTATCCACTGGGTATACAAAATAATCAATAAAGTCTTTGTAACTAAATTCATTGGAATCCTTCCTGATCAAGGATGTCCAAAATATTACAGACTGGGGATTACCCTCTGTGTCCAGTTTTTTTAAGTTGACTGTAAACCTTTCTGACTGAAAATATATGAACAAATGAAATAATACTGAGGAGTATTTGAACACTCCTTCTTCTGGTAGTTTGATCAGTTGATCATGCATGGAATCTTCCAAGAATTGGGAAAAGTTGAAAAGTATAGCTGGAGGCTAGCCTGGGAAAAATGTAGAGAGGAAACCAAGGATGGATTCATCTATACACTGATTAGTAAAATATCCTAGGATACATGACAACATGGTCACAATTTGTTTGGTTTTTTTTGGGAACATGTTAGCAGAGTATGGTGGGTTTCTTTTAGGAATTTGCATTGATTCAAGGAGGTAAGTCTGAAATATTTGAGACATTTTAGGAAAATATAGCCTTTGGTAAAGCTTAGTGAGGGTCTCAATGGTCATTCATCTATACACTGATTAGTAAAATATCCTAGGATACATGACAACATGGTCACAATTTGTTTGGTTTGTTTTGGGAACATGTTAGCAGAGTATGGTGGGTTTCTTTTAGGAATTTGCATTGATTTAGGGAGGCAAGTCTGAAATATTTAAGACATTTTAGGAAAATATAGCCTTTGGTAAAGCTTAGTGAGGGTCTCAATGGAGAAAGGAACTCCCTCTGGTTGTGATAGAATCTGCTGCATTTGGTTAATGGATTAGGGAGTGATAGCAATTATAATTTCTTGGTCAAGGGTAACTATGACTCTTTCATTTGGAAAATAATTGAGTTGGAAAAGTCTAATGACTTCAGCGAACTGGTGGGTCTATAGAGCTGCGTATTTTGGTAGGTTAGAGTTCCAAAGATTTATGTCATCTACCTGATCAGCAAACTTTTCATGACTCCAGCAATGAAGCTCCAAGAGATTTTTGTCAGTAATAGTGTCGATTATTTTAAAGTCCTTATCAGCCAATGGAGTATGGTCAACATCTAATAGGGTTGGCTGCAGAGGGGTCACTATTTGGATGGTTTTAGAAGCCATTGATTTGATTCATTTATTAATTAAAGTGTTTAATTGATGGTGGTGGGTACTCAGAGTTACCTGGAGTACTAAAGCTTAGGTCGTGGAAGGGGTCTAGGATGCAACGGGGGAATCAATCAAGTTTGAAATGGTGACTTTAGTCTTTTCCATAAGTCCGCAGAGGTAGGGAAATGAGTGCAATAGTGGGGTTTTATATTTTGAAATTGGTGGTTTATCGCATGCCCGAGGGGTGGTTTGGTGGTATGGGAAGGAGGGGGTGCAATAACACCTGGAAATGTCACGTGGTAGGGGAGCGGGTAGAGAAAAATACTTATTTCACACCCCCCCTTGGCATTTAAACGTTGTACATGGGGGGGAATTCGAAATGGAATGCGAGGCATCCGATCTGTTTGGCGATGATCAAATGAAAGGCGGAGTTAAGTGCTTTCAAAGGAGGTGGGGTTAGGTAAAATTTGGGTGGAGGGGTTAAATGAAAGTAGGGTCGGGTAATGTTTTTTTCACTTTAGACTTTGAAAATTGGATTTTTTTATTTTTATGAAAACATAAAGTTTTTTAAAGGGGTAAGGGGTTTTTCAAAAGGAAAAAGGGTATTTAGCAAGGGGAAGGGGTTTAGAAAGATGTTTTTTTTTAGTTTTAGGAAGGGAAAAGATTTAGGATAAGGGGGAATGAAGTGGGAGAAGGGGAAATTGGTTTCCAAGAGGGGAAAATGGTTAAGATAAGGGGGAATGAAGAGGGGTAAGGGGAAAAAGGGTTAATTAATGAGTTTCTCTTCCTTGTTTCAAGTAAGAAAATTTCCATAATTATTCATCTTTAGTAGTTCTTAATCTTTGTCTCTCCTTATTTTCTAGAGACTTGGAAATTCTCTTTAAGGGATAAGCATAATGATGCTTATAGAACTTTTTGAAAGTATTCTTCCTACCCTTTTATTCATGCTAACATTTTTCGTTTCCTTTATTGGGTGCATTTGAGCTTGTTAACCCTTTTATTTTCTTTTGATAAGAAAACTAACTTATTTCTAAACGTATATCTTGCAATGGCTCATATTAAACTTATGAGCTCATTTTTATTCTCTACCTAAATAATGATCTTCCAATATTAAATGGTTTGGTCAGATCTTTATTCACTAACTATAATAACATAAAATGTAAAGGAATGAATGATCGAGATTAGATTGCATGATCATCATGAATTGTGGCATTTTGAACAAGCTGCACATAGTTTATTTGCAGAATTAAACTTAAACTAAGAGTATTGGCATTTGAATGGGAAACACTTTTAGAATTTATTTTTTCTTATTTTTATGGGGTTCACGTCTTATATATTTTTGATGTTTTATTTCTTTTGGTCCTTTGATTATTATTTTAGGACATACCCTCTTTTAATTTTTTATTATGGAAAACATTTGTAGAAATGAAAAGGTATATAAAATATTACAAGACTTAACATAGCCAATTCAAAATTATGATCCATATTATTATAAGACCCTAACAATGGCTCCACTTGGGGATGGCATCTCCTTGTGAGATGTCAAGAACTTTCTAATCAGTGGCCTTGGAATTTTGGCTTTCTTTGCTTGGAACTACTTTCTGTGATCTCCTTTATTCAAACATATGATTTTATATCTTTTAAAGCTTTGGGTTTCCTCTTCAGGCTTCAATTTTACAAGATAATCATCCACTCCAATATAAACGTTGCTATGGTATTTACAATGAGTAAAATACAACAAATAAACTACTAGTTAGTCTGGTGAAAAATAGTGCTTCAACATTCAACCATTGACTGGTTCACCTGGTAATTATGTTCCATATAATTATTTCAAGAAAAAGGCATTATTGCCTCTGTAACCATAAATAACGTATGGGCCTTTCCAGAGATAGTAAAATTTCCCATGTTTTATTTTGTCTTCCCTTCTAGAATCCCATTTTAGAACTTGATCACCTATGAATAAATTATCTGTTTTAGTTTTCTTATCAAATATATTCTTGATTTTGTCATGAATTACTTGGGTTTTGATATAAACTTCTTCCCTGTTTTGCTGTAAATGAATTGTTTTGTTTATCCTCCTTTGGATTTCATTTGGTTCTACTTGTAGCTCTTGAAACATTTTCATTGCTAGTGTTATTGCCTAAATCCACCTCAGGCTGAAGGAAGGCAGAGTTCAGGGTAACATCAAACCACGCTCAGTCTGGTAGCTAGCCCTACCAGAACAGGAGAGGGCTCTCTCCAGGTCAATCTCAGGAAAAATGTATCAATAGGGCTTGAGATGACTGAAATAAAAACTAATTTTAGGCTAGGTATATAAATAAAGGAGTTTGAAATGATTTAGGGGGGTTTTTGTCGGAAAAAAGGGAAAGGAAGTTTTGGGTGCGAGGATAAGGCCCAGTTTCTGCAGAGTTCTGATTGGGGCAGGGTAAGCAATGGTTTTGATGCTTTGAAATGAAAGGATGGATGGTTTAGACCGCTGAGGAGCTGAAGAGGGCTAGAGATCTCAAGGATCCTCTCCAAACAGATGAAAACATGTAAAATTAAACAAATTCCAAGGCAGAGCAAAGCAAGCTACTGAATTCCACCTTTAACACTGATTTGTTTAATCCAAGAAGAAAAGAGAAGGTAAATGATACACATAAACATCAGTGAACTTAAAAATACATAGATAAGAAACACCATCAAAAGACAGAGCCACAAGGATCCCAAAAAGTGCTGCAAACCCTGGTCTTTCCTTTTCCAAAAATGCAAAAGTGATGTACAATGAAGTGCCAAACAATTCCCAAGTATCCAACCCTGAAAATGACTCAGAAAATACATAATATATACAATCCTAACCCATTCCCATGCCTCTATGGGTTGATCTCATCATTCTAGGAGTTGTTTCAACCATATCTAAACTAGGAACTTAAATCTAGGCAATCAAACAACTTGCCTCTATATGGTAGAAAACCGATTGATTCATTTAATTTTCACTTTTTAGTGAATGAATCCTCTAGAACAAGTAAAAATGTGCCAAAATTACATCATGGACATGAAATTACATCAAGGTAGATCAATAGTTACATGAAAAAGTGAAACTAGTCAAAACTGGGCGAATTTATGAGCTGAAGAGTGAAAAATAGGCCAAATTCCTCTATGTGCCGCGTCCAAAATCTTTATGCGTAGCACAACTTTGGAGCTGATTTTGAGGCACTTCCCGAAGTCCAAATTTAGCTCATGATAGCTCGTTGGAAATCTATACCTGTATACTTTCTAACCGAAGTGGAAGTTTTGGATTTGGATGTCATTTTCCCCTCAAAAACTTCAATATCCCAAGACTGGTTCCTGTGTGTGCAAAAAGTGGCAGAAAGGGCATTTTCAAGGTGTTTTTGACCCTTTAGGCCACCCAGAACTTGATGAAATCCTTAGGCCATTCTTGAGCATGCATAAAATTTCATAAAAAATCCAAAAATTTAAATTTTTCCTCCAGAAGATCTCTCAAACGTAAGCGCGCGCAAGGTGGCGCTACGCATCGGGCGGAAAAACCTATTTTGTGACCAAAAAAAATTAAAAATGACAAAATTTCCTCCAAATTTGCTGAAATTTGGAGTGAAGGTCCCCCATCAAGTGCCATGCTCAGCCAAAGAAGCTTTGGCCAATATTCAGAGTCTATCCTCCCTTTTACGATGTTTTAGTGCCCTCCTTAGCCTTGCTTTCAGGATCTTAATCTTTGCTTTGCAAACATGTGTGCGGGCCCAATAGTGGGTCTTCATGTGTCTGAGCATGTCCTTGTCCTTGTTTGCCTTAGCTAATAACTTCTCAAGATGAATGTTGACTCTCGTAAGCAAAATATCCCGCTCAAAGGGTGTCATGTCACCTTGTCTTTTTCGGGCCAATTCCCGGTCTTCACGGATCTTCTGCAACTCCACGACTACTTGCTGATCCTCCAATTGTTTATTCCACTGCTCCAAGTAATTTATGACCCACTAAGCTCTCTGAAATTTCATGGTCAATGTGTCATTCTCAGCTTTCTACTCCTGGATGGTTTCTTTCAGCTTTGAGCTGGGAAAGCTCAAATCAACATCGATCAATACAAAATCAGTGTCTTGGCCTCCTGAAGGGCCCTCATCCTGCATAGGCTTCTTGCCTCTATCCTGTACCTGTGCTGATGTCGAAAGCGAGACCCCTTCCACCCCATGTGGAGATAGTACTCGCGCTGCTGATGAAGGTAACGAGACCACCTCAACCCCAGGTGGAGATAGTACTCGTCGTGCTACTGCAAATAAGGATCTGGTGCCTCTCTGATAGGTAACACACACTGGAACACTGATAGGCTCTATCTCGGGACCCTCAAACTGATGTGAAGGCTCACCTGCATCATGAAAAATCTCCGGAGGAGGCTGAGGGGCTGTGAAAAGGTCACGGGAAATGAAATCCTCCCATGCAATGCCCTGCAATCCAAGCTGATGTACTACAATGATCTTGATGAGCACATAATGATAAATGTTGTTATGTTGCTGCTCGGGAGTCTTCTTCTGCACAAGAGTAGTCATCTGCTCTATGTTTCGACACATGAAATATGGAATGCTCATCATCCTCACTCCCTTGAAATGCATCAATAATCGGATATGGTAAGCATAAAGGCGCAAGAACCGGCCCTCACAGCTGAAGTATCTGATGATGAGTTTCATCAATGGCACATAGGACTCCTTCAAGAATCTGAAAGGGAACACCCTGCTGAGCCGCCTCATATAGCCAGGCCTGATGTATGGCTCATAATACACTTTGTCCAGCTGTTGTCTCTTGTTCCACTGTTCACCTACATTCGGTATTCCTGTTGCCTGCGAAATGGTTTCTGGTGTCAAGGTGAAATTTACACCAGCTAGAGTTACATGACCGTCATGCAAATGTAAAACAAACAAGCGAACCAACTCCTGATGATGCTGAATCCAAGAAATCATATCACAATACTGAAAGCATGACTGTTGTTGAAAACAAGCCATTTCAAGTGGGCAGGCCTACAATTGAGTCAATGAAGTGGGCTCTTCTCTGACATGTTTGCCTCCTTTACGAGGCCTTCTCGGTGCATGCAGCTCTGTGGTAGAATCACTGTCCTGTTCATATGATGACTCGGTGTCTGTCATGGTGCTGCAAGGTGTATGTCAAGTATGTGTTTGGTTTGTTGAAAATGATAAATTGGTGTTTGTTTTCAATGCCAAATGTGTGCCAAAGGGAAATGAGGGACTGGTGAGGAATATGGAACAGTGGGAAAAGAGGACTTTCAAGTGAAATTTGAATGCAATAACAGTCACTTGACTGTTTGGGGAATCTGAGGTTTGGGGATTCTATAAGTGATATGGGGAAAGGGATAAGGATAGGGAATGAAATGATTTTGGAATAGTGAAATGGGAATGAAATGATATAAGTAGCCTAGGATATAAGGGAGTAGGGGAAGGATATTGACAATGATGATATTACAATGATGGGGAAGGGACCATAGGTAGGAAATGGAGACTTGGCACCAAAATTACAATTTCAACACACCAATTTAAAACCCTAAGGAGCAGTTTTGACCAAATGAGAGGGTTTACACTTTCAACATTCAAATTCTTATATTCCATTCTTCAAATCACAGCAAACACCGTTTAATAGCAATGGCAAAGGCTCACACACTTACTTGAATCATAGAAGACTGAGTCGATTTGAAATTTTGAAAGCAGTGATGAAGTTTGGTCTGTCGGCTCTGTGCGACGCACACAAACCCAGTGCGCCATGACCAATCAGTGCGTTGCGCCCGTTGAAAAATACACGGCAGTGGTCGGCTCTGTGCGCCGCGACCTCCCGATGCGTCGCGCCTACCTCCCAACGCGTCGCACACAAATCTTCAACACACAGTCCAGCTTTAACAAATGATTTCGCCTCTCCATAATAATCCTCTTGGGTTTTTGATAACTCTCATGTGAAAATGATTTTTGAAAACCCAAAAATATTTTTAATAGCATGGACTTTGATTTTTTGTTTGAAATAACCCACCTTTGTAATGTTTTGACTTCGGCACTTTTCACATTTTAATACAAACTCTGATTTTCTTGTTTCCATTGATTTTTTGGCTAAATGATGAATCTTTTGTCAATTTTTGCAGGGATGGTTGGCATTGAGTTTCGGCAAAGGATGACCAAGGCTGCGCCTAAAGTACTTCATGACTGAAAAACTTTAAAAATTACATATTTATTACAAACAATAAATTTGACGATTTTTTCTTCAAAACAGAGTTTTGAAGAAGAATCATTCTCAAGCATTTTTTATGATGAAAATTTTGAAATAAAAACTTATTTTGAACCTCCCTCTGGCCTGCTGGTGTTATTTGACACTTTTGAAGAAAAAATTTTCGAAACCCTAGACCTAATGACTAAAATGACTCTTTGCTGACCAAGAGACCAAACAGGACTATGAATGACTTTAAAATAGATTTTATGAACCCAGAAGGTACAAGGCATGAGGGGTATGACTGAGAAGGCCCTTCCGTCAGATAATGGCATGCCCCTAATGGAGTGCAGATGAATGAACTGAATGAGACACCTAAAAATTAAATGCAATAAGAGAAATGATCTTTGACGGAGGGATGAACAAACCGACTCTAATAGCTGGCACTCCTAATGAATATGGAAAAACAACATTCATCCCATATACTAATTGATAGGGAGATGTACCAATATATTTCTTAGCAGTTAGTTTGTTTGCCCATAGGGCATTCACCAACATTTTATTCCAAGTTTTCTTGTTATCCTCTAATAAATTCTTGATGATGTTGACTAGGCTTTTTTTTTAAGATTCTACTATTCAATTACCTTGAGCTTAATAGGCAGTGGAATGGCCTAGGGTGATATGGTATCAGTTACAAAAATCTATCATTTTCTTGGATTTGAAGGAAAAATCATTATCAGTGATGAGCTTTTGTGGGCATCCAAATCTAGAAAGGATGGTGTTCTCAAGAAATGAAATAATGACAGAGTTTGTGGCCTATCTAGAAGGGATGGCCTCTATCCACTTGGTAAAGTAGTCAGTGGCTTTCAATATCCATTTATGTTGGGCAGAGGAGGTTGGGTGAATTTCACCAATGAAGTCTAAACCCCATTTTTGAAATGGCATTTCTACTGAGATAGGTTTGAGGGGTAATGGTAAGATTTTCTTCTTCCTTAAAAATATTTGACATTTGTGACAGGAGGTCACATACTTTCAGACATCTGCAAAAAGGGTGGGCCAGTAAAAACATGCCCTCAAAATTTTGTTAGGAGATGTTTTCCAATATAGGTTTCCTCCACAATCTCCTGCATGAAACTCCTGCATGAGTTTGTCAGCTTCATCTTTTAATAAACAATTTAACAGGATGCCACCATGATCTTTCCAAAATAAAACATTAACTAAGATACAATATTTCGTTGCTTTCATTTTTAAGAATCTACTTTTGGTTCTAGATAAACCAGGAGGAGCTTGTAAGTTGAGTAAAACAAATGTAAGGTCTGCATACTAGGGTGAATCTATGAAAGCTTCACTGATTTGTGGAGTCGCCGTCTCTTCCTGATCATTTATGGAAGTAATGAAATTTATGTTTAAGGCCTGACATTTCGATTCATTCATGAGTTTGGCCAAACCTTGGCCTTTAATTAATTTTGTAGGCTTGATCTCAATGTCATATTCTAGTATTGTGGCAATCCATTTGCCTCGTTTTCCATCAGGCCCATTTTGAGTTAGAATGTCCTTTACAACTGATTTTGGAACATATGCTATTATGTGAGAGTATATAATGTATACTCTGAAATCTTTTATGGCTTTCACTAAAGCAAGAGCTTGTTTTTCCATGATATTATAATTTATTGTTGCATCTCTCAAAGTTTTACTGAAAAAAGCAATGGGTTGTTCATGCCCCTCATCATTCTTTCGCAACAAGACTGCTGCAATGGTGTGCTCTGAAGAAAATGAAAAAATTATGAAATCTCTATTAAAATTAGGACTTATGAGGACAGGTGTTTTAGTAAGGGCTTCTTTGATTGCTTCAAAAGACTGCTTAGCCTCTAATTTCCACTTAAGTATTGAATCCTTTTTTAACATGCTATTTAAATTTCTAATTAGTTCTGCTAAGTTAGAGATGAGTCTTCTAAGAAAAATTATTTTACCTAAAAATGATTGTAATTATTTAATGTTCCTTGGATGAATGATATTTAGGATTTCTTTTATTCTAGCTGGATCAATTCTAATGCCCTCTTTTGAAATGATGTGTCCTATAATTTTTCCTTCTTCTAATCCAAAAAGTGATTTTTTAGGATTTAAGGATATGCAAAACTTTCTTCATTCTATGAATACTCTTCTTAGATGATCTATATGTTCATTATATGATCTGGAAAACACTGTGATATCATCTAGGTAAATGACTAAAAATTCATGGATTTCCTTTGCAAAGGCTATGTCCATGGCTCTTCGGAATGTTGCTCCAACATTCATCAGTCCAAAGGGAATTTTCAAGTACATGAAAGTTCCCCAAGGAGTGGTGAATGCAGTTTTAGCTTGATCTTCAGGTTGGACTAGGATTTGGTTGTATCCAGAAAATCCATCAAGTAATGAAATTCTGGATGACCCTACTACCCTCTAAAGAATGTGGTCCATTTTAGGGAGGGGATAGTTATCCTTCAGTGATACTTTGTTCGAGTTTCTGAAATCAACACAGAGTCTGATTTCTCCTATTGTATTTCTAGTGGAGACTAAATCAGAGACCCAATTAGAATATATGATGGGTGCTATGATTTGAGCATTGTACATCCTTTTAACTTATTTATCTATTAATGGCATAAGAGCATGGTTAATTCTCCGTAGCTTTTGTTTAAAGAGCTTTTGATTTTCTTTAATTGGTATCTTATGCTAGATAATGTCGGTGTCATAAGACTTGAGGTATTCATAATTCTATGCAAAGATGTCTTGGAACTCTTTAAACAAACTAATGTACTTCAACTTTTCATTTGGAGGTAATGTCTTATATATCTTGATAAGCTTGGGATTTTCCTTTGTTCCTATGATGCATTCCTCTATATCTGACCTTAGAGGCTCCATTTTAGGTTTTCAAGCTACATCATTGGAGTCAAAGAGGTCTTCTAGTGGGGTTAATCCCTTAGGAAAAATGTTGTCTTTGAGGTTTAAAACTTCTGATTCATCATTGATTAATTCCTCAATTTCTACTGTTTCTAATTGTTCTATTTCTAGTTTAGTGAATCTAGTTGGTTTTATATTATTTACATCTATTTCATTGTTTATGGTTTAATCTAATGTACAGTCTGTGTCTATATTACAGAATTTGTGTGTATTGTGAAAAAATTTGCCAATACTTTAAATTATTAGGTGTGGTTGGCCTATGTATTACCTCAGTCGTGTACTGATGATCTGGCTGAAAGGGTAACTTGCATGTGCTGGAAAAAGTGGCTAAGCTATGTGCTTGCACATTCTGCTTTCTTGAAATGACAGTAAAGTTAGTCTCAAGGAAACATCTTATTAAGTCTAGGATGTTTTCTCTGTAACACCTAGGTCTAGGTTTATTAGTAGTGTACTCTCCATTGACTTGTTTTATAATGAGTTCTAAGTCTCCCATAATGGAAACTCTTTTAGCCCCAAGTTTTCTTACGATTTGAAGGCCTAGCACTAATGCTTCGTATTCTGCCATGTTGTTAGTACATTTGAAATATAATCTGAAAGCATGTCCTTCTAAATGATCATTTTCTAAATTGTAGATCCATACTCCAGTTCCTCCTCCTAATCTATTTATAGATCCATCAAAATCTAAATGCCACATAGATTCATGTGTTATATTTTCATCTTTTGCGTTTTCAAAATTAGTAATTGAATTTTCAGTATTGACTTCCTTATGTTTCTCTTCTATAGTTGTGATTTTATCTTTGTCATTGTCTGAATTAAATAAGATAAATGAGTCCAGATCAGAATGCATGGAATAGATAGGGTAATTGTGTGGTCTGTCTGAACTTCTTACCATGTATTTCATGAAGGTTTCTCTATATAGCTTCCTTTCCTGACCAAACACAGAAATGGTAGCATATGAAATGTATAATTGTAGTGATCCCTCTAATTTTTCTCCCCATGAGCGAGATAATAACATACCATATTTGGGAGGGATATCAGCAACTACTATGTCCATAATGATACTCTTTTTTGGGCACTGGACTAGAATTACACACAGATCTTTGATCAAGCCAAGGCATTTGACATGACTAGAATCAAAGGAGAACAGGTCCTTGTAGGATCTAGTGATGTCTAAGTTTAATTTTTCCATGACAGCTTTAGGCATTAAGTTATGAGATGCTCCTGAATCCAACATAGAATTATGTAAGATTTTATCATGAATGTTTAAGCTAATATAGAATGGTGAGACACTCCCTTGTTGATGTTTGCCATCCACTTCAGGAACAAATAATAACTCAGGTTGATCATCATTGAGGTTGACAGCATCTTCACCTTCATCTATGTTTAATGTTTCAGTAATTTGTGAATTGTATGAGTCATTTTTCACCAACTCTGTTAAAGGAACTAGTATTTTTAATTTGGCTATTTCAATTTTGATATTGAATGGCATTTGGGTTTTTCCTAATTTAATTATTTCATTTTTACCAATTATGGTTTGTGTGGTTTTTCCTTCTTTATTAACACCTTGTATTTCAATTTGTGTGTCAAATGTTTTGTTTTCAACTTCCTTTTCTAGAAAGGTTTGAGTAGCAGTTGATGTGATTTCTACAATCTTTGGGATGGAAGCATTCCGAGTTTCTCTAGGGAGAATTTGTAGAATTTTGGTCATAGGAGCTTCTATTGTTTTCTTAGTTTGGGTGTGGATTGATATTTTAATAGGAACCTCTGTGTTCTTTTTGTTTCTAAGGCTATAGTGTTGATGAACTTTGTAGATAGCAAATTCATAGCCTTGTTTGTAGTCAAAGGACTCTCCAGATTCTAATTGTAATTGTTGTAACATGTACAACTCTTGCTCTTCTTGGGTAGGAAAAATGACATCTTCATTGTTTACCCCCATCAAGTTTATCTGGGTGTCCTGGTCTTCTTCATGCTATTGTGAACCTTCAGCATAATTTTCCTGGAAAAGTGGTCTAATCTGTTGATTAGGTACAACTTCTCTCGATTTACCAGTATTAGGATTTTCCTAAAGTTGGGGTTTCTAATTTGGGGACTTTGTTGATTTTCCCACTGGGGTTTTCTTTCCATGCTATCTAGTCTATCCATTAGTATTTCTAGATTTTTAGCTAAACTATCTATCTTAACATCTGACATGGAAGGTTCTTCCTTAATGGTCACTCTCCTCTCATTCCTCATCTTAACTCTTTTAGCTAGTAAGTTAGCTTCTACACTAACTGCATCACTCTGCATTTATTCTAAAGTTGCAGGGTTTCTTTCTCTTAGCCGATAGGACATGTTAGTGTAAAAATCATCTGGAAATTTAATTAGGGACAAGCCTAGTGGATGTTTGATATTCACTAGAATTTCATTGTAAATATTGTTAAACCTAATACAGTAATCCTAAATAGATTCATTAGGAGATATTCTAATGTTCTCATATTCAGATAATATCTAGAGAGGGTTTTTCTTTCTTTCCCATCTATTTATAAACAATTGGTGGAAAGCATTTAAATCAGGAATATGGCTAGCAGGTAAATATTTAAACCATTTTTTAACATCTCCTACTAGTGTTTGTGAAAATAATCTCATTTTTACATATTTCCCATCAACTACATGTAACTCAAAATAATCTGTCATTTTATCTACATGTTGTTGGGCAGTGCTCTGACCAGTACCATCGAACTGAAAAATTTTACCCTGGTAATCTTGTGGCATGGCATGTAAAGGGGCCCATAAGACCAAAGGGGAAAATATAGCTACCATGGCTAAGATTTTAGCTCGACTGGGAGGTAAAGGAGTGGTGCTTGGAGATGGACTCGAAACATTAGTTTGGATAGGAAGTTGAGGTATGAATGGTTTTTGGGAATGAATTGTGGTGGATATTATAGGTGAGGTAGAATGGAATGAAGTTGCATTTACAGTTTTTGAAGATATTGTAGTGACCGAAGGGGTAGTAGTAGTTAGGGAAGCTAGTTCAACTTACTGTTGAAAATAGGATTTTTCTATGTCTTCAATCAAATTTTAGGTTAAAACATCAAGTTTGTCAAAAGTATCTAGAACCAGTTGACCTAAATAAGGTTGTATAGTATCCTTCTTTAATTCAGTAAATTGAATAAAATTGGGGTCTATTATAGTATTATGGACTGAGTTTTCATATTTGGTACGAAATAAAGAATGCTCAAATGATAAGTCAAATTGAATGTCCTTTATGCTTGATAACTCCTTAGGAAGTGAATTTTCTTTTATTAACTCACTACTACTTCCTTGACTCACTACTATTTTAGGTTTTCTTAAAATTCTGTCAGGATCATCAACAATTATAGTAGCCTATGGATCAGGATGAGCCCTTGTATAATATGTTCTTTTATAAGCCAGAATTTTAACTTACTATGATAAATTCAAAAAACCTTTTAAAACCTTAATGTAAAAAATGACGTAAATTGTTTTCTTTAAGATTTTTTTAACTAGGGACTGATTTCTTCCCCAATATGGTCGCCACTATGTTATCACTCCGAAATTTCCAAAGGTTGTTTTAGCATTAAAAATAAATATCAAAGGTAACTACAAACCTACTTTGGAGCTTAGGATCTAGCCTTCCTAAACTTAGAGAGGGCTCTCTCTATATGATTTAACTTTTTTTATTTAATGGATATTAGACTAGTTATGTATGCTTAATTGGATTGGTTTTGATTGGTTGGTGTGATTAATGAATTAGATGAATAGGTGCTTTTCCATTTTCCATTGGGATATGGAGTCAATATGCTTTGGAACAGAACAAAATCAAATTATGAAGAAAGTGTTACATGGCAAGATAGGTGGGCAATATCAGATCTCAAGGTTGAATCGTGAAGTGATATTTCAATCGGGATCAAGGGGAAATTAAGAATTCCTTAAACCAGATAATGAAGGGTGAATAATTCAATTGGGATCAGAGGGAAATTAAGAATTATTTAAACCGGATATCAGAAGAAAACATAGAAATGTATAACAGTTAAAAGCAGAGTGTAATTTTTTAGAAAATTCTGCAGTAATACTCCTATTATAACATTGTGATTTAGAACACATGTAATTTTATGGAATACTTAGAAAGAAAACAAGAACAATTGAAATTTTATACTTCACTGAGATATCTGAACACATGAATCCTGTAGAGAAGTCTCTTTATAACTTGTTCATTTTGTCGACTGGAAATTGGTACAGTAACCCTCAGGGAAGAGATTAGTCAGCTAATGAAATATTTAGAAATCCAAACGTTTTACTCTTTATAAGAGAGTATTTATACAAAATTTTACAAAAATATCCTGTCAACTGACTAGGATTTATTCTAGGAAAATAAATATCTTTATACAAAAATATAGTGACAACTTTCAACTGGCTGATATCTGGCCCTGATTTTTTGCTTGATGTTACCTGTTTGTTCTTTCATTTGTTTGTTCTTTCACCTTTACAGTAAATCACACCACTTCTCGCATGTTTCTTCATATGGTATTTTTATTTTCATCATGTTGCGGTAAATCTCATCTGCCTCTGAATATCTGGAAAATGTAGGCTTATTTATGAAAATGTGATTTACCTCATGCTAGAGGTAAAAGAAGTTTTCTAGAGTTTGAAGGAACACCTTGCCTGTGAGAATTCCCTTCATTGAGGAAATGTGGGAAGTTTCTTTGGGCACTTCCCTTAAATTCTTGACATAATCGTCATGTCTCATGAGTTTATTGTTTATCACTAAAGGACTAGACAAACCCTTCTATCTCAATACATCAAAACTGTTAAAAAACCTATTCACTACGAGTTCCATGGTTTTACATTTCTCATCAAGTTTCTCATCAAGATGTAGCATTAGATTTCTTTTTGAAATCACTTTCTTTACTTCTAGGATAGTCTCTGTTTTGTCATCTACCCGAGCTCTTCCAATTCATACTTATTTTTAGAATTCAGGAATTTGATTATTTCAAAGGCTTCATCTAGTTTCTTTCCAAGGTTGGCTTTGACTTTCTAAATTTCCTCACCAAATTTCTTCACCAAGTCATTCTGCTCAAATATAATCTGTATAGAAGGCCAAATATCATTAACTGAGTTAATGATATTGGCCCACAATTTCTGTTTTTCTTGGGATAAAGGCTCTGTTAATGACAACTCCTCCTCTAGATTGTGGATTATGTCAGTCAGTCTATTGGCTTCCTGTACTTTACCTTGATGCATTACTTATGCAAATTTATTTTCATCCTCTAAGCTCTTTACCTTTCGTTGAGCTTATTAATCTCTGTAGTCTGAATGGACATATCTTCCATTGCTTTCAACTGGTTGATATCTGGCCCTCATTTTTTGCTCGTTGTTACCTATCTGTTCTTTCATCTGTCTGTTCTTTCACCCTTTACAGTAAATCACACCACTTCTCCCATGTTTCTTCATCTAGGATTTTTATTTTCATCATCCTGCAATAAATCTCATCTGCCTCTGAATATCTGGAAAATATAGGCTTATTTACAAAAATGTGATTTACCTCATGCTGGAGGTAAAAGAAGTTTTTTAGATTTTGAAGGAGCACCTTGCATGTGGGAATGCCCTTCATTGAGTAAATGTGGGAAGTTTCTTTGGCCACTTCCCTTAAATTATTGACATAATCCTCACATCTCATGAGTTTTTCATTTATCACTAAAGAACTAGGCAGACCCTTCTATCTCAATACATCAAACTTGTTTAAAAACCTATTCATTACGAGTTCCATGGTTTGACATTTCTCCTCAAGATGTAGCATTAGATTTCTTTTGGAAATCACTTTATTTACTTCTAGGATATTCTATGTTCTGTCAGCTATCCCGAGCTCTTCCAATTCATAATTATTTTTAGAATTCAAGAATTTGATTATTTCAGAGGCTTCCTCTGGTTTCTTTCCAAGGTTGGCTTTGACTTTCTGAATTTTCTCACCAGCTTTCTTCACCAAGTCATTCTGCTCAAATATAATCTGTATAGAAGGCCAAATACCATTAATTGAGTTAATGATATTGGCCAACAATTTTTGTTTTGCTTGGGCTAAAGGCTCTATGAATGACAACTCTTTCTCTAGCTTACGGAACCATTTGTTGGCTTGAGGGGTCCTGACCTAGGTTCAGAGGTTAAGGTTTGCCAACAAACCCCTATACTACTGACCCTTTTGGCACTAACCTACTTGCGCAGGCCAAGGTCTCACCCGAATAGTATGGGAGGGTGCTAGAACCAGGTTTCCGCACCTTGAGAGAGAGTATGTAAGTTGAAGCAAATCTGTGTTCGTGGCTTATCAAATTCGCACGGCTTAAGTCTATTCATGGGATTTTATTAGTTATTAACCAAAATAGAGCTATTACCATTCATAGATCTGATAAATATCTCTGCATCCACATGTGTATCATCAATTACCAGCACATAATATCATAACACAACTACATATATACTCGCAGCATAAACATAGAGCACAGAAGTATTCACAGCTTAAACAGATACCATCACAAATATATTTATGCAAAACATAGATACATTCGCAGCTAAATAATTATCACATCTACGCTTCAGGAGTAAACATCACTGATCTAGATAACCACAGATACTATAACAATATTTCGTATTCATTAACATTCAGATCCACTTACAACCAAAAGCTAGCCCGCGCACACAGCTTAGCGGGGTCCACACACAGCAAGACTAAGGATCTCCGCAGACACAGCCAATAGGAGTCCTTACCCAAAAAAACCAAAAAAAATATCTAACATTTCACACATAGCATCAGTCTTAATTGTTGCATACCTCTAGACTCAAACTATTCATATATTTATATCGATATAGCCTACGCTCTCTTATGGTCCGAAAACTATGGTTTGCGGACTCTAGGTCAACCCTTTGACCCATTAAAATGCGTTCAGGGCTTTGACCTAGCCAAAAACCCCTGTGTTAGACTAATTAATACAAAAATATACAAAATTCGCAGCTTAGGGAGCCCCGTTCCAACAATTATTTCAGTCAGTCTATTGCCTTTATGTACTTCAGCTTGATGCATTACTTCTGCCAATTTATTTTCATCCTCTAAGCTCTTTAACGTTTCCTTGAGCTTATTAATCTCTATAGTTTGAATGGACATATCTTCCATTTCTTTGATTAATATGTTGGCCTCATCAGTGGGATGGTTTGTTGGTATTGTTGATGTTTGTGTTGATGTAGACACTATGGGAATAGTAGTAATGGGAGTTGCTTCCATGCTAGCTTGTTTTTCCTGTACAAGATTATCCATCTCTATCTCTATTTCCTTTAGTTCAGCTGTCAACTGGATGATTAATTTCATCATCTCATCCTTTTGATTTTCTATCTCCAAAACCTCCATGGTTTGTGGATGCTCAGTAGTTGGTATTTTTAACAGTTTCTTCAGTGCAACTATGTCTGCATTTTTCTTCTTTATAATTTCTTTTGGTGCCTTGATGTCAGTTGGATTATAGCCAATCTCAATTATGGACTCTTCCGGTGTTTTAAACCTGTTTCATTTTTCTACTGATGAGGCTCTCTCTAGCTTAAACTGTGACTGTACATTTTCTAGAGAGTTCTACAACTTCTAAACACTTAGAGATTTATGTATCATGGTTGAATATATCATCTCTTCTGCCTGTTTGTGAAATTCAACTTGGTCAATTGGATGCACGTCCTGGGCATGAAATTCAAAGCCTGTTTTATTATATTCTTCTGAAGTTTTGGGGGCCTGTACCTTTGGCTGTAGGAATGTCATCTATATTTTCCTCGTCTTGAGGTCAAAACATGAAAGCAACCAACTCTTTGTTAGGTTCCCGTGATTTGGAAAATTGACGGACCAAATGACGGAGTAACATCGAACCAATCTTTGGAGCCCTAGGACCTAGCCTTCCTGGACTCAGAGAGGGCTCTTTCTAATTAAGCGAAGGATGTGAGCTTGTTTGCTTAGTTTGTTTAGATTTTAGGCTAGTTGCTAAGTGTGTTTGTTTGTTTTCTTTTTAGTTGTTTGGGGGGGAAGCTGATCAAGTGGATCAAAATAGAACAAGAAAATGAGATCAACTGGGCTATGGGGTCAAAAGTAAGCCAAGGATGTCAAGACAATGAGTAGGGTGTACTGTAGGGCCGATTTAGTATAGCGAATGGATATTTCAGGTGGTTTATGAAGTGAAATGAACATCAAGTTTGTGCAAGAAAAAGAGATATTAAACATAAATAGTTTAAACAGCAAGCATTCATGTGGTAGGGCTAACCATTAATCACTATGAATGAAACTCAAAATAATAAATGTAGAAAATAAACAATCAGGTGCTGCATAGAAGTATAAGACCCTCTAACTTTGGGAAAATCACCTTCAGTGGTTGAGAACACATGTAAGACAAACCAACAGCTCAAAATGTGGAAAGGAAACTCCTGAAAAATTAATTCAAACTAATGAAAACTTTGAAATAAGTTTGCAAGTGTAGGCAGAGGGAAAGATCAAAACAAGACCTCTCTGATTTAAACTAGACAGTCAATACTTCAAAGGAGATTTCATTAATGAGGTTTAAACAGCTATGAGTAAGCAGGGCATACCATGAATCAAATAAGATATCATGTCATAATAATCATTAAGGAAATAAATAACAAGTTCTTAGTGGACCAAAGGGCAGTTAAGAATCCTTTGACATGACCAAGAAAGATGAAAACATAGAAGCTGCAATGAATCAAGAAATTTGATGTGCCTCCATGGGCATACCTCAAACTTATTCTTTACTGACCTACAACAAGCAAGAAACATGGATACATATGTGAAAAACTAAGAAAACATAACTAAAAAGAAGCACAATACCATTTACCAAGCCATGGAATCCTGCACATAGATCCTCTCCATCATCTAGGAAAGCAAGTCAAACTATCCACTGCATAAAACAAGTCTGATCATCAAAACACATAACAGATATTGCTCAAAACTCAGTCAAGTTCTTAATCTCTTCAAAAATCCAACTTTCTATTCAACTCTCCAACAATATTACAATGCCTCTCCATGAGTTAAATAGGAGGAATAAGAGGATAAGCTTCACAAAACAAACTAGAAGCTCATAGGCTTAGAACAAATATCCGATTTTGTCCCCGAGGTTTCGCAAAGCCCAAGGAACAAAAATATCTTCAAAATTATCTTAAAATGTACTTTTCAAAAATGGTAAAAATATTGACTTTTAATTACCGACATGAAGTTAAAAAATAGCTAAAACACATTTGGATTTATCATATTCGTAAAACCGCATTTTAGCCAAAAATGCTGCTGTGAACGTAGCAAACAGTAACGCGATGTTTTTGCGACAACTTCGAGGGAATTCTCGATGTTGAAACAAGGCTCGTGATGGCTCATTGAAAACCTCTCGGATTTATAGTTTCCCCGGAACTACTTGATTTTTTCCAAACTGATCCCCGGAAGTATGTCAAAACTCGGAACTCGAGTAAAAAGCGTAAAAAGCAGCTCATGATATGTGAGGCGGTGTACCAATCATTAAGTTACCAGGAGGAAAACACCTCTTTGGATCCTCTAAAAATTTGTGAGTAGCTGCCCCCAAATTTATTCCATCCAAAAAAATTACTTTCATGAGCTGAGGATGCTCCTAGCACCCATGGCAGCGCCTTGAAAAATGTGCAATTATGGCCAAAAAACACAAAAAGAAAAATCATGTCAAAATTTTCTCAATTTTGGCGAGCAAGCCCCTTATGGGTTCTTAGAATCATGTAAGGAAGATGAGGCCAATATTTCAAGCCCTGATATGACTTTCTCCACTTTTTCTACAGGGCGCCTCTTTCGGGCAGCTTTGAGCCTTTCTTGAGCAAGTTTGAGCTTTCTTCGGGAAAATTGGTTCAACTTTTTGTAGTGCCCAGTCATCTTCCTTTGTAGACTCAAGTCTCTATTAGCTTTCTCTAATTTATCCTCCAAATTCTTGTTGGCTCATTCAATCCATGATTCTTTATCATTTTCTATTTTTTAGGCAAGCAATTGTGTCAGAGGATAAGATCGAACAAGAGCTGCTTCTTCTTCCTTCTTTTTCTCCAAAGCTTTCTTGAGACCCATAGTCTTAGGCCTTTTTCTTACTGGTTGCTCTTCTTCCTTGGTATCATAAAATTCTCCCATATATTCTTGAAGCTTGACTTGAGCTTTTTATGCCTCTCTTTGATATTTGAAAGCCCTGGCCTCAAAAATTGCCATTTGCCCACTCATTTATCTATTTTGCATTTGTAGGAAATGTATGAGGTCCCTTGACCGTTCTATATCAGATTCTAAGTCATGAATTTGGGCTTCTCTCTTTTGCAAAAGAGCCTCAAGAATTATAGCCTCATCATTCCCAACATCCCTGTCTATTTGTATGATTTCAAACTCCCTTTCCTTTTCCTGACTACTCTCTTGTTGTTCCTCTTTTTCTTTACCTTTGCCTTGGGTAGAATTCTTGGTCCTTTTCCTCTTCGGCAATTCAAAAATACTCTTCCTAGGCAGTTTGCCTCTACTTCTTAGTGCTCTTGTGACATTGCTAGACATTGTTGGAGTGATCCTCTTCTTTGCAAATATAGTGTTTCTAGGTTTCACCACTTTTGAAGGAAGATTCATGGCCCCTTGCCTAGAAGAGGCAGCTAGCACATGCTTTGGAGAATTCTTTTCATGCTCCCTATTTTCACTGCCTTCTTTAGATTCATCATTACTTGCTTCATGGTCCTTGATTTGGTCTTGGCTTCCCTTAGGCTTGCTTTGATTTTTTTTCTCCATGCTGCCCCTTCGGAATGCTCACTGTTTGGTGTTTGCTTGCCATCATCATTTCTTGCTTGAGGGCTGTCATGTTTCTCATCATTAGTGTCTCTTTGAGGCCTGTTATGACCCTCATCATCACTTTTTTGGCTATCACTTTTTTTGCTTTCTTGAGGACTATCTTTTTCATCTCTGTCACTACTTTCTTCATGACTTCTGTGTTCTTTACCTTCACTGTTTTGTCCCTCATCACCCTCATGCTTACTGCTATGTTGGCTGCCATCATGTTTCTCTTCATGAATGCTATGCTCACCATCATTTTGTTCATGCTCACCATCATTTTTTTCATGCTTTCCATCATTTCCTTCTTCCTCACTGTCATGTTTAGATTCTTTACTTTGTCCCTCATCATCACTAGTTTTCTTCTTGTAACTTTCCCCTTCTTCACCACTAGTTTGCTTCTTCTCTTATTCACTCTCAATCATAGGGGATTTTTTTCCTTTTAGAAGTAGATAGACTGGAAGAGGGAGAGACATGGTGAGTGGATGGTGAGGAAGGTGCATGAGATGAAGAGGCAATGGCAAAAACTGGATGATAAATGAAGGTCTCCCAAGACACTCCTTTCTTTTCAAGTTGATGGAGGATGATGATCTTGATAAGGGAATGATGAAACAAACAAGCTTGTTGTTGAGCGGAGGGCTTCTTTTGGAAAGTAGAGGCCATCTTGTCAATGCTTCTATAGATGAGGAAAGGAAGTTTTAGCAACTAAGTTCTTGTGAAATGCATAAGAAGCCTGATGTGATAGGCATAAATCTGGGAAAACCTCCCTTCACATGTGAAATACTTCATGATGACTTTCATGAGGGGGGCATAGCTACTCAATAAGTGAGAAAAATGGAAAATAGCTTGGAAATCATCCTGATGGTATGGTTTTAGAAAGGGTTTGTAGTGATTCAGATCTAGGTATGCTTGTTTGAACCACTTTTCTCCTATATAGGGGATCTTAGTTTCTTTGGAGATATCCCTAGGAGTGAGTTTGAAGTCCAGACCTTCTAGATGGACATGATTTCCTTGCAGCCTCAGGGTGAACATATTTGTTAAGGGAGGGTAACTGGTGACCTCCTGGACCTTTTGGCAAAAATCAAGGCAGCCCACCTCATGGAAGTTAAAAAGAATTGAAGGGGATTCATTTACTTCTTCAGTTGTCAAAGGCTCAAACCTATTGTGATATCCACTCCTGCTATCCTTATTTGGAGGTATTTTCACTTTTTGATACCCTTCACTGACTTATCAAAACAAGAACTTGAAATGTACTGAAAAATATACCCCTTCTTTGAGCACTGCTTTTCTCTCTAGTTGGCAAACAAGTATTTGTTAAATGAAAACAAATTTAATTCTCCAGCACTGTGTTTTGAGAAAAGAGGCCTTTAATAAGATCTATTTATGGTTTTTGAAGACAATTCCCCTTTTGTTTTTGACACAAAAACTCTTTCCCCTCAATCACTGCTTTCTTGAAATCACTGTTTAAGAGGTGAGCAAACCCCTTATAAACTGATCAAAACTCTTTCTTAATCACTACCTTTCTCTGTTTTTAAAAAAAGAAGGCACTCTTGAGAATCATTATGTTTCTCCCTTGAGTAATCACTGTTCCTATTTGATGATCATTGTTTCTCTAAAAAAATTAGTCTCTGTGTCACTGAGTAAGAAGCTTTCAAAGAAAACTCTGTCTTTCCTTCATAGAATGTATGATCTTTTATGTACTTGAAAAACAAGTTTAAACTTTCACAAGGTACTAGTTTTTTAAACAGCGATTCCTTGTTTTATGTAGTACAAGCTTTTGACCTGGAATGATGAGTCTCCCTGCTAAAACTAAGCTCTATTCCTTATCCAACATAAGAGCCCCTTTGAAACTGATTTAGGTCTCCTTCTTTAATCATTGTCCCTCTGTTTCTTTAGCAAACATGATAAGTTTGAAGAGTAAACTATGTTATTTTCCCCTAACTACTCAAAGCAAGAAAACCCCTCTTAAACTGAAAAACAGAACTTCCTCCTTTAATCACTGTTTCTCTGTATTTTTATTAAACATGACAATCTCAAGAATAACTGTGTTTTTCTTTAAGCCCTATTTTTGGCTTCTTGGTTTGACAAACAGGTCCTTTACAAACTAACAGACTTCTAGCTTCTTTTTTTTGATCTTCTTCTTTAGAATTTGTGATTTTCAAACATATCTTTAAATCAAAACTTCTGGCCAAAACATATAAATACCTCTTTGTATGTCTTTGAGCTGTAGTTGGAGATGAGTTCTTTACCGAAAATTTGACCTTGGCACCTTGTAAATATTTGGCAAGTTGATACAACTGCTTTAGTATTTCCCTGGGCAAGAAAAACCCACGTTCAGAAGTGGCCCAGGAGTTGAGCCGTTCAAAGAAGGATTGCCAAAGGTGCCGTTGAACTTTGTGGAGTTTGTTGAGCTAGAATGAGTAAAATGGCGCAAGTTAGGTAGGAAAAAGCAAAAGCATGAGTGAGAAAAGAGCCGAGAGGATGAGGGTGCCGCGTTCAGGAGTGGCTCGGACACCAAGCACAGGCATGCCGCACAACCACACAGGCGCGCTGCGCTATGTGCAAAGTTATATTGCTGGCACCTACAGGCGCGTTGCACAATGTTACAGGCATGCCACACGTTCAAAAAGTTTAAATGCTCTCAAAAAATTGTTCTTTTCTCCATGACTTGGTTTGTAAGATGACAAATGATATGTTTCTTGAGCTCCTTTATACTTGATGAGGGTTTAAAACTCCTCCCCTCCTTTATCATTTCAAAATATGAACTCACCTTTTTTAGCCCTTGTAACCCTTTTAAAAGTGACTTGATGCTTTCTGTTCTTCTAATGAGCATTTGGTCTTGTTCAGTGCATGCTTGTTGTGATTGTTTGATGTGCCTAGAGTTTAACAATCCTCTCAGGGCTATTATCAACACAAGCAGAGGAATATGAGACCCATAGTAAATCATCCATGTTGCTATTCATTGCATGCCCAATTGTAGATTTACAGTTTCTAAGAAGTCTGTCAACATCTTCAAAGTTTCCAATGTTGGACCAACCATACTCTAGCAGGCTACAACTATTTTATCTTCTTGCTCATTCCCAAAAAAAAATTCAAGGTCAGCTTCTGGTGGGAAAATGTAAGTTAGTGAGAAATCGTAAGAACTATTCATAATTGTTGCATCTCTGTCTCCAAGTACAGAATCCCCATTCTTAAGAATTTTATCCTCCTTACAAATCCCAATAATTACGTCATTCTCAGCTAAACATAGTTTTATGTCTGAATAGAAATCTCCTCCCACTTTGTCTCTAGATTAAATCTCAATTTCAGAATCAATATGCATCAGGTTGTAAGTAGTCTTCTTGGCATCTTGTACATCACACAATAGATTCATATCCAGTAACTGAGTTTATGGTTCTTCATTGCCATTTGAACATGCCATAAAATTCTCCTTTTCGTTGTGCAAAGCATTTTTATTCCCTACAAGCTTTTGTTCTGTACTTTTAGCTGGAACATTTGTCTATCCTTTTGGAGGAGGTTTTTAGATAGATTATAATGGTCTTTCCAAAATAGTGACCTAGTATATCATCTGAAATAGGCTCATAAAACACCACTGCTACAACCTCTTGAAATCAAATATGTAACCCTACTTGTTTATGAAATGAAGGAGGTCTTATCATATGATTTGATCTTCTGCTTGTTTACCAAAGATGGTCACCTTTTTATCCTTACGAATGAGCAGATTCATAGTAGCTGTAACCCAAGTGTTAGCCCTCTGTTTACCTCGAAGAAGTAGTTAGATAGACTAGGATAGATCTGTCTAAATGAAAGATACCCTTCTTATAAAACCATCTGTGTGGATTGTCTCTTTATATTAGTTTCCAGGAGTCATTTTAAATAGAGCTTGGTTTACCTCCTTGTCCATTCAGATGAGGCTGTTTTAATAAAAATTATAACCTCTGATTTATCCTTTGAAGGAGGTTTTCATAAACATAATATCAGAGGCCTTTAACACCAGCATGTCAACCTTTTTCTTGTGATATGAAAAATGTCATTCAATCTATGAACTCTAATTTGTTTCACCATTGTTTCTCAACTGGTCTTACCAACAGAGACTTTATCAAAAACAACATTTAAACCCTGCTATGCATTCTCTGTTCATATTTGGAGGAGGTGGCGCAAAACAACTCCCGAAGCTACTAAAAAACATGTTTGACCCTCTGCTTGCTTGTGAAGGAGGCCACAGCAAGGTTTTTCTAACCCTCTGCTTTTTGAAGGAGGTTCTATCATTGTGCTTTTAACCCTCTACTTATTGTTGAAGGAGGTTATCTTAAACACAGTATCTCTATATATTTCAATCACTGTACCTTGCCTTGTAATATATGCCTTTGCTTTGCCATATCACTGTGAAGTTTTTTAGGGAGCAACCATGTGATTGGTATATGGAGAGTGTTCACTGCTAGATATCATTGAGCTGTCTTTTCCCTTGACTATGTTGTTAGAGGTATATCGAAATTTCCTTTGGCTAATTTTCAAAACCCAGGTTCAAGGTAACATAAGAAGTAGCTGTCTTCTTATGCCCTACATGATGATGCCCTTTGGAAGGATTATGAAGCACTGCTTTTGGAGGAGATTATGGAGCACTGCTGATCCACATCACTCAATATTTTGTATTCATTTGACATGAGGAATGATCTCTACTCTTCAGGCAGCATTTGGATTTAAAACCATATATATTAGCTACTTTTTACTCATTTCACTTCATTTTCTTCATTGATGGCCAAACCCCTTCAACATGAGGGACCTGTTTGAACTTGTCCCTTTGCTCTTATTTTCTTACATGATCATCATTCAATTACACCCCTACAGAGATGTAAAAAAAAATTCTTTTGAACCTTGGAAATCTCCTTTGTTGTTTCATGGATATTTTTCTTGATTTAAGCATATTTCTTCAGACAGTGAACATCCTCATCTTTTTCCCGATTTGGATCTTTGTTTAACTTCTTCTAAAATGAGACAAAGTGACCTCTTAGTGGTGTGCGACCTATGGATAGACCAAGGTTTGTTTTGCAGAATAGGAAATAATTCATGATTGATTGGTACTAGACAAAGGCTTTTTGGCGTAGGATATCTTAGCCATGGAAAAACTCCCTAAACACCACTATCTAACTTAGGGACAATTTTCACAGATTCTGAGTGTTTTCTTAGGCATGATCAAATTGTCATATGACAAGATGATCAGGGGTAGAGTAGCAGACACTTTGTTAACCTTTGGATAGTGAATGGCATGAGAAACAAGGGAAAATGATAGCATATAATGACCGCTATGACAACTATAGACAGGGAGACTTTGCTGAAGCGAGATAGTTCTTGAAAACTGGAGATTGTTCTCATCATAGATTGACAAGAAGGGGTAGGAGGACAAATTTTTTTTTGGGTTGTTTTCTAGATGACAAATTGATAGTTTGAGATTAGCTTCTAGAAAACTTTGCTAAGGGATCTAGTCATCAACAACATGTAAAAATTACTGATGACTAACAGTGGCTCCATTTGGGGAGGGCAGCTCCTTTTCAAGAGGTGTCCAGAATTGCAGATCTCTAGATTTTGAAGACCAGTGCCTTATCCATTGGCGCAAATTTCTCTCTTTCTTGATGATATTTCTGAAAATTGACAGCATGATTAGCATATAAGTCATCTCTACCTACCCAGTTGTGTTTCCTAACATTTTTTCTTCTTTAGGTGCATTTGAACTAGCAACCTTTTGACATGATATTTTTTAGAAAAGAAAACTTATCTAATTCTACACTTATATCTTCCGAGAGTTCAGATTAAAATGATGAACTCCTTTGTTTCTCTACCTATACTACGATCGACTGTCAAAATTAATCTGTTTGACAGGATTTCATTCACTAGTCTAAAGCATGAAATTGAAAAATGATCAAATCAGGATTAGACGGTCTGATTTGTCATTCATTTGTGGCATAAAAACAAGTTGCACACAAACATTATTTATGTACAAGATGAAACTTAGAAAAATCAGGGCCAAGATATACAAATTGTTTTTCATCCCTGTTTTTCTCTTTGGTTCTGTTTTGAGCGCGTGGAACCAGCATTCTTTTCCTAATCTACTTTCACTTATAAGTCAAGCTTACATAATTTGACTATCACTTCTTTCACTAACTTATCAACAATCAATTTAAAACATGTTCAGTTATGATTAGGCTAGATAACTGAACAAGACATCTTTTGAGCACTAGTAGCGGTATTTAGACTTGCGTGCTTTGAGAATGACTATTTTTTTTTAACATGGGGCTTAATTTTTGTTTTATGACTGCCCTCTTTTTCTACTTTTCTACTATTTTTGTATTTTCTGTTTTTTAATTTTTCTTCAAACAATCTAGAACTAAAAAGATGCTCACAAGGTTGAGCTTATTCTCCACACCTATCTATCTATCATAATCTAAGCTATACACAATATACATTCATTTAGTGAAATCTCTTTTCCAATATAACAAGTCAAGTAAATGGTTCCATAATAGGTCTTTGCTCATCTCCTTGAGCATGCTGGACAAACAGGGCCACTCCCATTTCCCTTGTTCTTTAGCAGCAGTGCTAAAAAATCTTCTTGATTTCGGTAATACACTACTTCTGACAACCTTTATCCCTTCTTCGGATATCTTCAAAAAAATGAGCATAGGGATCTTGAAATAATACCTGGTCATGAATATTTGAAAGGTATGTTTTGACCAGGATTACTTCTTCCTTCTCCACCGGATCAAGCTTAAGATGGTTTTGAGAAAGAAAATCTTCCTCATCTTCATTGTAATCTGAACTGGAGGATTCATCATATATGGCTGTGCTGTCCTCTTGAAGTCCTAGTATTCTCTGATTTAGAGGACTGCATTCTGTGAAAATACCAACATATTCTTGAGCAAGGGTATCTCTTATTACTTCAACCCTTTCAGGAGAAGGTTCCTTATCTTTATCTTGCTTAAGAATATCCTCATTTTCTTTGACTTCATCATTTGAATTTAAAGGCTGCTGATTTCCAATTATATGAAAAATATTTTTGATAGGCTGTGATGAAGTAAGGCAAGGACTCAAAGATTCTTCACTCACTTCTAAACTTTCAAAACATTCCTCATCAGTATCATAGATAGTATGAAATGGCTCATTACTTTCTTGGAGTTGATGGGACTGATCTTCCACCCACAAATCTAGTAATGATGGCCCTGCAAGATTACTTTCTGTTTGGAGAACATCATCATCAGATTGATCAAAATTTGGAAAATCATAAATATAAGTAATATCACCAATCAAACATATTGGATTATCAATGTGTCTTTCTTTTACCTGATTTTCAAGGCTACTTTCTGATTTTTGGCAACAAATTTAAGTAGGTGAATGAGAAAGATTGTCTGGTTTATATGAAATTTTAGAGGTTGTCTGTTTATTTATAATCTGATTTATTTCCTCTTCTGTCAAATGGGAGGGAATTATTCTCTTTATTAGGACAGAAGTACAGCAGTTATCTACCTCTTGTGAAGACTAAAATTGAGGCTGGATTTTTTCTTGAGCCTCAGCTAGAAGGGATGATGAATCACTATTTGTGCTTGTAGGGATATCTTGGGGAATTTTGTTTATTCCCTGGTTAATTTCTTCCTTAAACGATTCATCTAAGTTTTCATGACAGTTATGTTGAGTATGAAAGGTATGAATCTCTTTTAACAGATCTTCATGATGCCAATTTTCTAAATCTTCATCAATGCTAACAAGGTGTTGTATGAGATCTTCAGAATGGTCACAACAATTTTCAGCCCATAATGGTGATGAAGAGTTTTCTTTATAGTTTTTATAGAACCCTTGGTGCATGTCTCTTAAAGAAAACAAACTACCAGGTTTCAACCATTCATACCAATTCCTTGCCTTACCTTCTAATGTTGCCATGAACATTTTCATAAGACAGTCCTCATGCCATTCTACTTCTAGCCTCCACACATGCATATGAAACTTGATGAGATGTAACAAGGGTCATCAAACTTTTCATCTTGAAAAATAGATAGGTTTTTCAGCCAATCTATTTGAGGCATTTTGTGTGGGAATCCAGGGATATGATCTCTGTTCATTGGAGCATATCTCCTTTGTATCCTTGGATCCATGTTTGTAAATCAGAAAGGGTCACTGTGTCCTTTTAACTAGTTTAGAGTTCTCTACCAGTGGATTCTTTTGGTCTATTGAGGGTTGTGGAGTCACCAGGTGGAAAATTTGAATTTTGTTGTCCACCATCAGCATGATTGGGATTGCTTAACACATTCCTAGGGGAGTTTATACGAACTAGTGGAGTAATAGGCCTACTGGAAGCTAGTGGAGTCGCCAGGTGGATATTTTTGGTTTGTTTTTGAGGATATATTGTCTATGGTACACCACCAATACTGACATAAGAAACCGATCTAAAAAAATATTTTTGGGGTTTTTTCTGAGTTTTTATATGTAGCCCTGGGGTTTGTGAGAGTTTCCTACAGCTGATTCATCATTTTTCTAGAATGGTGAAACAACCAAATTCTACTCTTTGACAATACTTTAGTCTTCTAAGTTTTACTGAGACTTTGAGAGTTCCTAAGGGATACCTAGGATGTTTTGACTCAAAGTCCCACTGTGATCACCATTATGTTAGTGTGGTGATGAGGTGGCTGATTCACTAGATATTCTTGAAGACAAGGGATTTTTGGAGTCCTAAGGTGTACTTAGGTTGTCACTAACTCAGAAAGGTCCCACCGTGATCACCATTAAGTGTGAGCGGTGGGGTAAGTCGACAAGATAATCTTCTTAAGGGATGCTGAAAGTTTTAGGGAGGTCTAAGTTTGTTTATTCACTCAGACTCCCACCATGATCGCCATTATGTTAGTGAGCGGTGGGATAAATTGACAAGATAGTCTTCATAAGGAATGCTGAAATGTTTTAGGGAATTATAAGTTTTTTTATTACTCAGAGTCCCACCGTGATCACCATTATGTTAGGTTCCCGTGATTTGGTAGATTTACGGACCAAATGACGGAGTAACATCAAACCAATATTTGGAGCCCTAGGACCTAGCCTTCTTGGACTCAGAGAGGGCTCTCTCTAATGAAGCGAAGGATGTGAGCTTGTTCGCTTAGTTTGTTTAGATTTTAGGCTAGTTGTTAAGTGTGCTTGTTTGTTTGTTTTTTAGTTGTTTGGGGAAAAACTGATCAAGTGGATCAAAATAGAACAAGAAAATGATATCAAATGGGCTATGGGATCAAAATCAAGCCAAGGATGTCAAGATAATAGGTAGGGTGTACTGCAAGGCCGATTTAGTTTAGCGAATGGATATTTCAGGTGGTTTATGAAATGAAATGAACATCAACTTTGTGCAAGAGAAAGAGATCTTAAGCATAAATAGTTTAAAAAACAAGCATTCACGTGGTAGGGCTAACCATTAATCACTATGAATGAAACTCAAACTAATAAATGCAGAAAATAAACAATCAAGTGATGCATAGAAGTATAAGACCCTCTAACTTTGGGAAAATCACCTTCAGTGGTTGAGAACACATGTAAGACAAACCAACAACTCAAAATGTGGAAAGGAAACTCCTAAGAAACACATTTAAACTGATGAGAACTTTGAAAGAAGTCTGCAAGTATAGGTAGAGGGAAAGATTGAAACAAGACCTCTCTGATTTAAGTTAGACCGTCAATACTTCAAAGGAGATTTCATTAATGACGTTTAAAGAACTATGAGTAAGCAGGGCATACCATGAATAAAACAAGATAGCATGTCACATTAATCATTAAGGAAATAAATAACAAGTTCCTAGTGTACCAAAGGGAAGTTAAGAATCCTTTGACATGACCAAGAAAGATGAAAACAAAGAAGCTGTAATGAATCATAAAATTTGATGTGCCTCCATGGGCATACCTCAAACTATTCTTTACTGACCTACAACAAGCAAGAAACATGGATACATATGTGAAAGACTAAGAAAAAATTACTGGAAAGAAGCACAATACCATTTACCAAGCCATGGAATCCTGCACATAGATCCTCTCCATCATCTAGGCAAGCAAGTCAAATAATTCACTCCATAAAACAAGTTTGATCATCAAAACTCATAACATATATTGCTCTAAGCTCAGTCAAGTTCTTAAGCTCTTCAAAGTCCAGCCTGTTAATCAACTCTTAAACCAACAATATTACAATGATTCTCCATGAGTTATATAGGAAATGAGAAGATAAGCTTCAAAAAACTGACTAGAAGCTCATAGGCTTAGAACAAATATATGATTTTGTCCTTGAGGCTTTTCAAAGCCCAAGGCACAAAATATCTTCAAAATATCTATAAAATGCTAAAAAAGGAAAAAATATTGACTTTACATGACTGAAAAGTGCTAAAAAATGCTTAACGCACATTTGGATGAGCATCTTCAGAAATCTGCCTTTTTTGCCAAAATGCTACACGAACGTAGCAGCAGAAAATTTCCTGTCTTGCAGACAACTTTTTAGGGACCTCCCGATGTCAAAACGAGGCCTGGGATGTCTCGTTTGAAAGCCCTGGATGTCTACATTCTAGAAATACTTTATTTTTCCAAAACTAAGACTGGGAAGTCTGTCAAAAACTAAACTGAGTGAAAAAACAGAAAAGTAGCCCTTGCTGATATGTGAGGCAGAAAGTTAATAAATCACTTTTTTTTGCCTCTTTGGGGGACCAAAACACCTCATTTGGATCTAAAAATTTGTAAGTAGCTGCCCCCAAATTTATTCCATCCAAAAAAATGACTTTCATGAGCTGAGGATGCTCCTAGCATTCATGGCAGTGCCTTGAAAAATGTGCAATTAGGGCCAAAAAACACAAAAAACAAAATCATGTCAAAATTTGCTCAATTTTGGCGAGCAAGCCCCTTATGGGTTCTTAGAAACATGCAAGGAAGCTGAGGCCAATATTTCAAGCCTAGATATGCCTTTTTCCACTTTTTCCGCCGGGCGCCTCTTTTGGGCACTTTTGAGCCTTTCTTAAGCAAGTTTGAGCTTTCTTCGGGCAAATTGGTTCAACTTCTTGTAGTGCCCGGTCATCTTCTTTTGTAGACTCAAATCTCTGTTTGCTTTCTCTAATTTATCCTCTATATGCTTGTTGGCCCTTTCAAGCCATGATTCTTTATCATTTTCTATTTTTTGGGCAAGCAATTGTGTGAGAGGATAAGATCGAACAAGGGCTGCTTCTTCTTCCTTCTTTTTCTCCAAAGCTTTCCCGAGACCCATAGTCTTAGGCCTTTTTCTTACTGGTTGCTCTTCTTCCTTGGTATCATCAAATTAGCCCATATATTATTGAAGCTTGACTTGAGCTTTTTATGCCTCTCTTTGATATTTGAAAGCCCTGGCCTCAAAAATTTCCATTTGCCCACTCATTTGTCTATTTTGCATTTGTAGGAAATGTATGAGGTCCCTTGACCTTTCTAGATCAGCTTCTAAGTCATGAATTTGGGCTTCTTTATTTTTCAAAAGAGCCTCAAGAATTATAGCCTCATCATTCCCAACATCACTGTCTATTTGTATGATGTCAAACTCCCTTTCCTTTTCCTGACTACTCTCATATTGTTCCTCTTTTTCTTTACCTTTGCCTTGGGTAGACTTCTTCGTCCTTTTCCTCTTCAGAAATTCAAAAATACTCTTCCTAGGTAGTTTTCCTCTACTTCTTAGCACTCTTGTGACATTTCTAGACATTGCTAGAGTGATCCTCTTCTTTGCAAATCTAGTGTTTCTAGGTTTCACCACTTTTGAAGGAAGAGTCATGGCCCCTTGCCTAGAAGAGGCAGCTAGCACATGCTTTGGAGAATTCTCTTCATGCTCCCTATTTTCACCGCCTTCTTTAGATTCATCATTACTTGCTTCATGGTCCTTGATTTGGTATTGGCTTCCCTTAGGCTTGTTTTGATCTTTTTTCTCCATGCTGCCCCTTCAGAATGCTCACTTTTTGGTGTTTTCTTGCCATCATCATTTCTTGCTTGAGGGTTGTCATGTTTCTCATCATTAGTGCCTCTTTGATGACTATTATTACCCTCATCATCACTTTTTTGGCTATCACTTTGTTTGCTTTCTTGAGGACTATCTTTTTCATCTCTGTCACTGCTTTCTTCATGATTGCTGTGCTCTTTACCTTGACTATTTTGTCCCTCATCACCATCATGCTTACTGTTGTGTTGGTTGCCATCATGTTCCTCTTCATGACTGCTATGCTCACCACCATTTTGTTCATGCTCACCATCATTTCCTTCTTCCTCACTGTCATGTTTAGATTCTTTACTTTGTTCCTCATCATCACTAGTTTGCTTCTTGTCACTTTGCCCTTCTTCATTACTAGTTTGCCTCTTCTCTTTCTTCACTCTCAATCATAGGGGATTTTTGCCTTTTAGGAGTAGATTGACTAGAAGAGGGAGAGACATGGTGAGTGGATGGTGAGGAAGGCGCATGAAATGAAGAGGCAATGGAAAAATCTGGATGAGAAATGAAGGCCTCCCAAGACACTCCTTTCTTTTCAAGTTGATGGAGGATGATGATCTTGATAAGGGAATGATGAAACAAACAAGCTTGTTGTTGAGCAGAGGGCTTCTTTTGGATAGTAGAGGCCATCTTGTTAATGATTCTGTAGAAGAAATGAAGGTTCAGCAACTGAGTGCTTGTGAAATGCATAAGAAGCCTGATGTGATAGACATAAATCCGGGAAAACCTCCCTTCACATGTGAAATAATTCATGATGACTTTCATGAGGGGGGCATAGCTGCTCAATAAGTGAGAAAAAGGGAAAATAGCTTGGCAAGCATCCTGATGGTCTGGTTTTAGAAAGTGTTTATATTCATTCAGATCTAGGTATGCTTGTTTGAACCACTTTTCTCCTATATAGGGGATCTTAGTTGCTTTGGAGATAGCCCTAGGAGTGAGTTTGAAGTCCAGACCTGCTAGATGGAAATTCTTTCCTTGCAGCCTCAGGGCGAACAATTGTGTTAAGGGATGGTAACTGGTGACCTCCTGGACCTTTTGGCAAAAATCAAGGCAGCCCACCTCATGGAAGTTAAAAAGAATTGAAGGGGATTCATTTAATTCTTGAGTTGTCAAAGGCTCAAACCTATTGTGATATCCACACCTGCTATCCTTTTTTGGAGGCATTTTCGCTTTATGATACCCTTCACTGGCTTATCAAAACAAGACCTTGAAATGTACTGAAAAATAGACCCCTTCTTTGGGCACTTCTTTTCTCTCTAGTTGGCAAACAAGTATTTGTTAAATGAAATCAAATTTACTTCTCCAGCACTGTGTTTTGAGCAAAGAGGCCTTTAATAAGATCTATTTATGTTTTTTGAGGACAAGTCCCCTTTTTTTTTTGACAGAAAAACTCTTTCCCCTCAATCACTGCTTTTTTGAAATCACTGTTTAAGAGGTGAGCAAACCCCTTATAAACTGATCAAAACTCTTTCTTAATCACTGCCTTTCTCTGTTTTTAAACAAAGAATGCACTCTTGAGAATCACTATGTTTCTCCCTTGAGTAATCATTGTTCCTCTTTGATGATCACTATTTCTCTAAAAAAAGTAGTCTCCCTGTCATTGACTAAGAAGCTTTCAAAACAAACTCTGTCTTTCCTTCATAAACTGTATGATCTTTTATGTACTTGAAAAACAAGTTTAAACTTTCACAAGGTACTAGTTTTTTAAACAGTGATTCCCTGTTTTATGTAGTACAAGCTTTTGACCTGGAATGATGAGTCTCCCTACTAAAACTAAGCTCTATTCCTTATCCAAAATAAGGGCCCCTTTGACACTGATTTAGGTCTCCTTCTTTAATCATTGTCCCTCTGTTTCTTTAGCAAACATGATAAGTTTGAACAGTAAACTATGTTCTTTTCCCCTAACTACTCAAAGCAAGAAAACCTGTCTTAAACTGAAAAACAAACCTTCCTCCTTTAATCACTATTTCTCTGTATCTAAATAAACATGACAATCTCAAGAATAACTGTGTTTTTCTTTAAGCCCTATGTTTGGCTTCTTGGTTTGACAAACAGGTCCTTTACAAACTAACAGACTTCTTGCCTCTTTTTACTGATATTCTTCTTTATAATTTTTGATTTTCAAACATATCTTTAAATCAAAACTTATGGCCAAAACATATAAATACCTCTTTATATGTTTTTTAGCTGTAGTTGGAGATGATTTCTTTGCTGAAAATTTGACCTTGGCACCTTGGAAATATTTGGCAAGTTGATACAACTACTTTAGTATTGGCCTGGGCAAGCAAAACCCACGTTCAGAAGTGGCCTGGGTGCCGGGCCGTTGAGAGGTGGCCCGGGTGGGTAAAAAATGGGCCGTTTGTTTTTAGGAGCAAAGAAGGATTGCCAAAGGTGCCGGTCAACTTTTTGGAGTTTTCTGAGCTAGAATGAGTAAAATGGCGCAAGTTAGGCAAGAAAAAAGAAAAATCATGAGTGAGAAAAGAGCCGGGAGGATGAGGGCGTTGTGTTCAGGAGCGGCCCGGGCACCGGGCACAGGCGTGCCACGAAACCACACAGGCACGCTGTGCTATGTTTAAAGTTATATTTCCGGCACCTACAGGCATGCCGCGCAATGTTACAGGCGCACTGAGTAATGTTACAGGTGTGCCGCACGTTCAAATAGTTCAAACGCTCTCAAAAAATTGTTCTTTGCTCCGTGAATTGGTTTGCAAGATGACAAATGATATGTTTCTCGATCTCCTTTATACTTGATGAGGGTTTAAAACTCCTCCCCTCCTTTATCATTTCAAAATATGAACTCACCTTTTTTAGCCCTTGTAACCATTTTAAAAGTGACTTGATGCTTTCTATTCTTCTAATGAGCATTTGGTCTCGTTCAGTGCATGCTTGTTGTGATTGTTTGATGTGCCCAGAGTTGAACAATCCTCTGAGGGCTATTATCAACACAAGCAGAGGAAGATGAGACCCATAGTAAATCATCCATGCTGCTATTCCTTGCATGCCCAATTGTAGATTCACAGTTTCTAAGAAGTCTGTCAACATCTTCAAAGTTTCCAATGTTGGACCAACCATACTCCAGCAGGCTACAACTATTTTATCTTCTTGCTCATTCCCAAAAAAAAATTCAAGGTCAGCTTCTGGTGGGAAAATGCTAGTTAGTGAGAAATCATAAGAACTATTCATAATTGTTGCATATCTATCTCCAGGTAAATAATTCCTATTCTCAAGAATTTGATCCTCCTTACAAATCCCAATAATTAAGTCATTCTCAACTGAACATAGTTTTATGTCTGAATATCAATCTCCTCCCACTTTGTCTCCAGATTCAATCTCAATTTCAGAATCAATATGCATTAGGTTGTAAGTAGCTTGCTTGTCATCTTGTACATCACACCATAGATTCATATCTAGTAACTGAGTTGATGGTTCTTGATTGCCATTTGAACATGCCATAACATTCTCCTTTTCCTTGTGCAAATAATTTTTATTCCCTATAGGCTTTTGTTCTGTACTCTTATCTAGAACATTTGTCTATCCTTTTGGAGGAGGTTTTTAGATAGATTATAATGGTCTTTCCAAAATAGTGACCTAGTATATCATCTGAAAGAGGCTTCTAAAACACCACTGCTACAGCCTCTTGAAAACAAATATGCAACTCTACTTTTTTATGAAATGAAGGAGGTCTTATCATATGATTTGATCTTCTACTTGTTTACCAAAGATGGTCACCTTTTTATCCTTACGATTGAGTAGATTAATAGTAGCTGTAACCCAAGTGTTAGCCCTCTGTTTACCTCAAAGAAGTAGTTAGATAGACTAGGATAGATCTGTCTAAATGAAAGATACCCTTCTTATAAAATCATCTGGGTGGATTGTCTCTTTATATTAGTTTGCAGAAGTCATTTTAAACAAAGCTTGGTTTACCTCCTTGGAAATTCAGATGAGGCTGTTTTAATCAAAAGTATAACCTCTGATTTATCCTTTGAAGGAGGTTTTCATAAAGATAATATCATAGGCCTTTAAGACCAACATGTCAACCTTTTGCTTGTGATATGAAAAAGGTCATTCAATCTATGAACTCTTATTTTTTTCACCACTGTTTCTCAACTGGTCTTACCAACAAAGACTTTATCAAACACAACATTTAAACCCTGCTATGCATTCTCTGTTCATATTTGGAGGAGGTGGCGCAAAACAACTCCTGAAGCTACTCAAAAACATGTTTGACCCTCTGCTTGCTTGTGAAGGAGGCCACATCAATGTTTTTCTAACTCTCTGCTTTTTGAAGGAGGTTCTATCATTGTGCTTTTAACCCTCTACTTATTGTTGAAGGAGGTTATCTTAAACACAGGATATATATCTATTTCAATCACTGTACCTTGAATTGTAATATATGCCTTTGCTTTGCCATATCACTGTGAAGTTTTTTAGGGAGCAACCATGTGATTGGTATATGGAGAGTGTTCACTGATAGACATCATTGAACTAAATTTTCCCTTGAATGTGCTTTTATAAGTATACTGAAATTGCCTTTGGCTAATTTTTACATCCAGGTTCAAGGTAACATAAGAAGCAGTTGTCTTCTTATGCCCTACATGATGATACCCTTTGGAAATATTATGAAGCAACACTTTTGGAGGTGATTCTGGAGCACTGCTGATCATCATTACTTAGTCCTTGTTATTCATTTTGACTTGATGAGTGATCTTTTTTCTTCAAGAAGCTTTTGGATTTAAAACCATATATATTAGCTACTCTTTACTCACTGCACCCTACTTTCTTCATGATGGCAAACCCCTTCAGCATGAGAGACATGTACGAATTTGTCTTTTTTCTCTTATGTGCACACTGATCATCATTCAATTACACCCCTGCAGAGATGTAAAAATAGATGCTTTTGAACCTTGGAGAGCTCCTTTGGTGTTTCATGGGGGTTTATGCTTGATCTAAGAATATTTCTTTAGACAGTGAAAAAACTTCTCTTCTTGAAGTTTGAATCTTTGTTGAACTTATTTTGAAATGAGACAAAGCGACCTCTTAGTGGTGTGCGACCTATGGATAGACCAAGGCTTGCTTTTCAGAATAGGAAATAATTCATGGTTGACTAGTACTAGACAAAGGCTTTTTTTTGGCCTAGGATATCTTAGCCAAGGAAAAACTCCCTAAACACCACTATCTAACTTAGAGACAATAGTCACAGATTTTGAGTGTTTTATTAGACATGATCGAATTGTCATATGACAAGATGATCAGGGATAGAGGAGAACATACTTTGTCAACTTTCGGATAGTGAATGGCATGAGAAATAAGGGAAAATGATAGTAGTGAAGCGAAGTTATGACAACTATAGAAAGGGAGACTTTGCTGAAGTGAGATATGACTTGAAAACTAAAAATTGTTCTCATTATAGACTAACAGGGAGGGGTAAGAGGACAAAAATTTGTTTGGGGTGTTTTGTAGATGAAAAATTGACAGATTGAGATTATCTTCTAGAAAACTCAGCTATGGAATCTAGTCATCAACAACATGTAAAAAATACTGATGACTAACACAATACAACAATTTTTGACAGATTTAATCAAGTTTATTATTTAATGCCAAAAAATATTAGACCTCCTCATGGTTCAGTTCTCTTGCATTCTCCAAGTGCCTTTGATCTAGAAATAGAATTTCAGTTAAGAGAAAGAGATCCAGAAACACTTGTACATATGCAGAACATTGTAGTTGATGTAGAAGTTAATATGCAAATCAGACAGGAAAATTTGAAAACAGAAGAAGAGGAAAACAGAAACATTGCAGAGATAAAACTCAGCCTTTTGGTAAGAAAATTAGATGAAAGAATACAGAAGATCACTATGAAAGATGAATTTTTTGTTCAAAATCACCTTGATACATTTAGTGAAGAAATATAAGAGGTTGATAGCTATGAAAAAATTCTTGCTAATTCCAATTATCATATATCAGAAAATGGATTTATAGATCAATATGTGGAAGAGGAATCTACTGATTTAATATGTATGTTTGATGACATTCTTTCTTTTGATGATTTTCCTAAGTATGATCATTATGATGATAGTTATGTTCTCCAAAATCAAGCTAACTTTACAGAGCAATCAGAAGATATTTTGTGGAATGAAGAAACTCAGTTTCAGCAGATTGAAGACAGTGATCAGCCAATATAGATCAGCCATGAGAGTGAGGAAGAAAGAGCAGAAAATGTGGAAATAAGTAAAGAATATTTACCTCTTTGTTTTGCTTCATTTCAGTTCATTAGAGACAACTTTCATGCCATCAATAATCAGCAATATTTAGGAATTGTGATTGACAACAAAGAAGATAATGAAACTATTGATTAATATTTTTTAGTTTCACAATTGCAGCCATCAGTTCCCATTGAAATAAATGATCAAATGACAGAAGAAAGTTCCATACCATTATGTTTTGAATCATTTCAGCATTTAAAGGAACTATGTTATAACATATTTAAAGAAAAGGATGAGAAACTTGTTGAATTTTATGAAGTCCCATGGAATCCTATATGCGATAGGTTGCAGCAATTTTCCCAAGTTTTTCATGATCCAATAGCTGATATGTTGGATATTGAATGCATTCAAAGCATTCCTCTATTAACTAATTATGAGTTTCAAGATCAAGATGATAAAGGTTTCAACAGTCAAACATTACAATCAGTAGGAATATCATCACAAATCTTATCTGAAAGTTTACAGGGAGATAAAGATGAAAACAACATTTCATATTCATGGCATGGAGGCCATCCAGAACCAATGTCCAGTTGTTTAGATTAGTTAAACATCAGTGTATATATTTTGGAAGATCCCTTTTTACAGTTTCTAGAGTCAACAAAGGAAATCAAGTATTTCATTATCCTCTCATTTGTTGACAAGTTTCTAATAGTTTGCAGAAGTACAATTTTGATAATCAACAAGCAAATGAAAAAAAAATCTATCAAAGTACATAATGCTTGAATGGTTGCATTGGCTATTTCATTTTACCTAACCAGCAGTTGGACAGTTGATTAGAGTAAGTAGGTAGGATTTCAGCTTATTTTAGTTTTCAGTTTTCAGCTAGTTTTGAAATAATTCATTGAGATTTAAAGCTAAGAAGAAGGCCCTAAAACATTAATGATTTACTAGTGTGGTTTGAAGGTTGCAGCTCCTTTTAGTCTCAGATCAGATTTCAGTTTGCAGAAAAAGGTGTAAATTCAGTTCAAGAGTTTTCAGTCACAACAAATGCATGTTTGGAATTGGCCCAATGGATCAGGCTACTAGTCAACGGTGTTCTTGACATCTCACAAGGAGATGCCATCGCCATGTGAAGTCGTTGTTAGGGTTCTATAAGTATAGGATTCATAATTTGGAATTGAATTTGATAATTTTTGTAAATATGTACATACCTTGCTTTCTGCAAGTTGTTTTCCAATATTTTGTAAAAAAATTAAAAAATCAAAAATCAAAAAGAGGGTAAAGTCCTAAAAGAAAGATCAAAGGACTTAGAAAAAATAATATACCCAAAAAATAAAAAGAAGGAATAAAACATGAAAGTGTGCAAGTCTGAATGCCACTACTTTTTACTTTTGCAGATGATTATGGCAGAGTGTCAATAAATGCCATAATCCAAGATGAGTTAAACTGTTCAATCTTGACTTGTCATGTTTCCAATTTACATGTCATAGGTAGTAAATAAAGATTAGTGAGACAGTTTAATCCTGACTAATTAGTAGTTAGGTAGAGAATAAAGAGGATATCATCAGTTTAATCTGAGCCCTCGGATGAAATAAGGTAGATTTAGATAGTTTTTATTGATTTCAAAAGAATAAAATGTTTTAAGGTTGTTAGCTCAACTGCACCTGCAAAAGATGAAGAAAAAATGTTAGAGTTATGTTGGGTAGGTAGAAAGAAGTGGGAAAATCATTGTAATATTTGTCACTGGCCAACAATCACTAATTTCCTCTCCCCTATAGTTATTCTGTGTTCTAGACTTCCAGTTAAAGAGGCTCAGAGAATTTCTATGACTTCTGTTGGGACCGGACCCAAGGCTCTATAACTGATAAGTTAAAAATGTTGAATTTCTATATTAATCCCTAATTATCATCATTTATCCCTCATGCACTCATCATTATTCAATTTCATAAGTAAAGACCTTTTTACTTAATGAAGGATAAATTCCCCTTTTGACTAATCTCCTTCATTGATAAAAACATAAAAAACCCTCCAAAAGTATTATATTCTAAGTCAAAGTGGTCGAATTATAAATGATAAAGATTTGCTTTTACATTATCACTTTACTTAATCATATAATTATATTTTGGTGTATTACATCATCCCTAGTCATATTAACTTCTAATTTACTTATTAAATCCTTATAAACACACCTTATCCTAAGTATTATAACTCCTTTTATCTAATTATCCCCTAAACCCATTATTATAATATTTTTTGACCAAAGAATATTATCCACATGGTTAATTAAAACCCCAATTACACTCCCTTTGGTCTAAAAACTAACCCTATTCAAATACTTTGTCCCCTATAGTGAATAGACATCTCCATAGTCTACAACTATATAATACAAATAAAATAAAAAAGCACTTTATACATATTTTATATGTCTAAAGCGGAAAAAATACTACTTCGACTATGTCATTTTAAGCCTAAGTTTTTATAAAGGTGATGTCCCCGCATCTTTTTAATTCACTTATTACCCTTCCCCAACTTAACCCAAGGTTAAAGTGTGAAATCGCACTACAAAAACCTTTACCTTTTTAATAATTCCCGTTATGTAAAGCCTCATGCTTTATATAAAGTTAACCCAAGGTTTTAACCCCGCATAAACATAGCTTTCATGTATTAAAACTTTGTTATAAAGCATATATTACAAAGGCTTTATAGTTATCCGCCATCGCATATGTCGCCCGATCCCACCTAACCTTTCCCCCACAGCTTCCCAATACATTTTGGCCATTCGCTCCAACCTTTCTGATCTAACGATCGAGGATGCATTTCACGCCCGAAAAACAAACGTTTGCCAAAAACCAAAAGTAACGCGAAAAAATCAGTTTTAGTGAAACCACCCCATACGATGTGGCACCTTTTGATTGTGTCACGTCCATTTTGCACAAAACAGCGTACCATTCTATGCCAACACGAAACCCACTAATGGCTTTTCGCATTCGAAAAATCAAAACCCATTCCCACTGATGATATGACTCGCATTTATGGTGAGTAATAAAATTTTATATCATAAGTTTAAACCTTTGTTTCATTATTTTCCACTGTTATTTTCGCTCCCGATTGTTAAAATAAAACTCTATCTGACTGTGTAAATGCCCAAAAACAGGCCAAACCCTGGCCAATTTTTTCCAGGAAACCTGATTTCCTCTGTGAACCTTTTAAATCCAATCATCTGCTTATGACTCTGAAGATCAATTCCGAAACACAAAAGGAGTTTAAAGCCTACAGATCTATTAAAAAGCTCCTTTTTTACAATTTAAACCATTCAGGAAACCCTGTTTCCTGTCTTAACCCAGTTTTCGTCTCTCATAGAACCTAACTGAGCAAAAAACCCAAAAGAGATTATCCTTAACCAAATTTTCTCAAGGATCCCTCTGTTAAAATGAAATATTCCTGCAAATAGTTTAAACTTGCAGAATTAAACCTAAAAATTCCTAAAAAGCAGAGTTAAACCTCCACAGACTGATCTCATTCCATAGGTATTTCAAGAGCCTTCAATCACCTCCCTGCAGCCAAGATTTCATTAACAAATTGTTTGATTTTTGTAGGTTATTATTAGAAAAATAAATTGGGCCAACAGTTTCAATACTAGTTGACAAAATTGTTTGCTTCAGATTCTCAGATTTTAAATCAAAAGCTTCATTCAACAAATAGTTTGTATACAAAGAAATAATAAAATCAAGTCAGAGAGAAATCATAATGATGGAATTTTCACAGTAAGTGGTAAACGTGAAATAATAATTCACAGTGACAGTGAAAACATAATAGTGAAAAAGAGATAGTTAAAGTGTATCAGGTAAAAATCAGAGTGAAAGTTAAAACAAAGTTACAGAGAAATCAAGGTAAAACAGTAAAAGTAAAAACAGATTCAGTAATGGTTAACAGAGAAGAAAATACTTTCACCACCAACAATGAAGTCTATCCAAAGTGAAAGTATAACAGTTAAAAGAACAAAAGGGTGAAAAGATGAAAACATAACAAGAAGGAACATTTTTGCAAAACTTTCATGTTTAAGTCATTATTTTTCAGAAACTATTGTGACCAATACAAGATGAATTTTATAAAACTGAAGGAGTTTTATGTTCTTAAGATTTCCAACTAAAAAAACCTCTCTCACTTTTCTAACAACCCTTATGTATTTGGAAATACTAAACAATATTGGAAAGCACGTTTTGCAAAAAATTCCTATTAAGTCATCATGTTGCAGAGGATATTGTGGAAAACCAGAAATACATCTTACAAAATTGAAGGAAATATTTTTTCCTAAGAGCCCTATCTACAAAAACCTATCTCACTTTTTGCACAGGCATTACAGAACATAAGATACATGAGCATCTTTATAGCCTATTTTGCAGACTCTGTAAAACTTTGTTTTACACATCTTGTTGCAGAGCCTATTGTGAATATTTGGAGCATATTTTGAGGGAACAGAAAGAGGTTTATCTCAAAAACATATTTAGCTACAATAACCTCTTTCATTTTTTAAATATCTATTGTATATTGAGAAATACAAAGATATCATTGGACCCCAAGTTTGCAGAATTGCTGGAGCAGAATGCACAAAGAAAGGAAACAGTTAGTGACTTGGATACCTCATCATCAACTAGGAGTTGAAATAAAATTAGAATTATCTTCTTAGTCCTCATATATCCATGAGTATAGTGCCAAATGGGTCCATTAGTTTTGAGTGTCCTTTTATTAATTTCTATTTATGTAAAACAGTTTGAGATATTTTGTAAACCAATCTTGATATTTTTCAAGGTATTTTAGTTTAGAATTTGTATAAATAATTCACTCTTTGAAGTATTTTTGTGTGGAATAAAATTGCTGAGATTATTATAGATATTTTTTCTGGTGCTTTGGAGGCTCATGTGTTGATTTCATAGCAGCAGAATGGACAACAGCCAACAGGACTTCATAACTCAGGATTCATGCGATAAGCTAATGATTAAAGTGATTTCTTATTGTCATTGTTTCCTCATTTGAAGTTTCATTCAATTTCATATATTTATTCAATCCAAATGTTTAATTAGGAATATTATTTCAGGATAAGTGTAAAAAACTCCCTTTCTTAACTACTTGATCATTTCAATATTTTCTGCTGATTTCCGGACTTAAGAATTCTTGGTTGCTCCTTAGTCCCATTTGACCTCTGCCTCCTTCTCCTTATTTCCGGATCAAAGGATCCTTCACTGCCCTTTATCATGAAAGAAATCCATCCCATCAAATCAAACTATTCAAATCTCTGAGGGTTATCTACCTTGCCCTGAGTACATTAGCATCTTTTTGGCCTTGCCTTTCAGTCTTGCTTGCTACATCTTAACCCCATAGCCCAATGGACTAGTAGATCCCTCTTTAATTTGTCTCCAAGTAATATTATTCCCACCAAACATTTCAAACAAAAAACCATGCGCCCAATCATACCTAGCCTAAAATTTAATCCAAAACAAAGTTAAATCATAAAGAGAGAGCCCTCTCTGAAATTTTGGAAGGCTAGATCCTAGATTTCCAAAGTAGGTTTTTGGTTACCTCTAGTAAGTTACAAAGTTTTAAATATTTCTAATAGAAAATTTAATAGAGTGATAACACATTCTAAGTTTAACAGATTCATCATCTATTTCTTGTTTGTCAAAGTAGTCATTTATTCTATCCACATGTAAGTTGAGTAGTAGTAGAACTACTTGCATCATATAAAGGAATATTGGACTGATAGTCCTATGGTAGAACAAATAAAGGTAAAGGTAAGAATAAGGGAGCATACCATGTTGCCATGATATGAGGTTGGGGAAACAAAGGAGGGTTAACAAGAGGAGGGTTTACAAAAGGAGGTACAGGGTTAAATGGAGGAAGGTGAACAGTGGGAGATGAAGTTAATACAACAGAATTCTATTGTAAGGTGGATGGGTCTAAGACTACCTGGGTTATCCAACTCTGATATCTAGTCCTAGACATGCTTTTTTCTAGGGCTGAGTCAGATAGGATATTCTAGAAGTATTAAGGTTTTCAGGTAGGGAACTTGCTTTGTGGATTGGTTTGCTAACAACTAGGTTTTTAGAACTAGGAGAATTCCTAAGGATGCTTTCAGGATTGTCAACTATTGCAAGAGGATTTCGGTCAAGATGAGATATAGTACAGATTCTTCTAGAATCCAAACCTGGACCCAAGAATCAGAAAGGTTGAGAGTTTATGATAGTCTTGAAGGAAAAACCAATCCGTGAAAGAAATACTTAATCCAAAAAGTAATTCTTGACTGGGTTATTTTGATGTTTTGATGGTAAAATAATTTTTCCTAGTGGAATATATGGAAAACCAATGGAGTCAGCTGGCCTACTGAAAACCAGTAGAGTCACCAGGTGGAGGATTTTTACTTGTTTTATGGTTAGTTGTTGTCCACAATCAGCAACCAGGTACCATTCTTGTCTAACACTTGATTCATCTAAGTTTAAAATGAGGTTTTCTCAGTTTTTTGAGTTTATATTTTGTTGTTTATTACTCAGTATTTCCCAGTATAGTCACCACTATGTTGGCTCCTCGTGATTTTCAATATTGGCAAGAACAAACGCTGCAGGGAACCACATCAGAATCACTTTGGAATCCTAGGACCTATCCTTCCTAGACTCAGAGAGGGATCTCTCTATGCAATTATTTATAGATGATATGTATTTGTGCTTTTGTATGTGATGTTAGGCTAGCTATGAAGTTCTAAGGACTTATTTTTTTTATTGATTGATTGATAGGTTGATAGATCAAATGGTGTGATTAATTGAAGGAAGTGTTTCAGCTGAATAGATAGACCATGAGAAACATTAATCCATTGGGCTATGGAGTCATAAAAGGATTTAATTGTTCATCAACTCTGCAAGGGTTTTCATAGGGAAAGCTAACTATATCAAGTAGATATATTATATTAGGTGGCATATGAAATAAAAATAAGTTGTGAAGGCAGTAGAACTATAGTCAGTTAAGAATCTTCTAGCTCTACTTTAACAAGAAAAGTGTTTTAGGTAACTGTTTGAGACAAACCAAAGGATAGGGCACACCATAGACTTCTTTGGCCAGAATTTAATAAGAAAACCTTTAAGACAACAATCCAACAATCCTAGAATTACTTTCGGACAAAGAAAACATTTTTCCTTAAGAGGAAGCATTGAGGTAGCTAAAGAGAAAGCTAAACCTATATTATTTAACTAAACACTCTAAAGACCTTCAAAGCGAAAATTTGAGGCATACCAGAGGACAGGGCATACCATAGACTTCCCTGGTTTAGACTCTACTAAGTATATTTCAAATAAAGGACTTAAAAACAATATTTCAAGCTACACCAAAGGACGGGGCTTACCATAGAATTTTTTGGCTTGACTCTATTAAATAATTTCCAAGACAACAAGCTAGATGGAACCAGAGAGCAAATAATAATTCTCCAATTAGACCTTGCAAAGGAAAACATTGAGATAAAGAATGCAGACAGAAATAGGGTTCCAAGACAACATATCCTACTCTAAAATTTATGTTCTTTGATTAGAGAAATGATGGACAGGATGGAAAATAGAAGGAAAAAAATGACAAAGAAGGAAAATTTGACCATTAACATAGCTCAAAAATCCTGTGAACGTGCTTGTATTACTGATGTTCAAGACAATTACATTACTCCAGTACAATAGATCTCTGCAACTTAGAGCTTTCTCAAATCCAGCCTAGCAGTCCTCAACTAGCTCAGCAACAGAAATCAGCCAACTAATCAACCAACCAACAACAAGAAATGAAGCTTACATGCAGTATTTAACTGCAAAATGAGGAGGTGATCCCAAGCTAGGGTTTCAGATGTTATTTATTACAGAGTTAATGAGTTTTTTTGACCTTTGAGACCATGCAAGGCCCAAGGAAAAAATATCTGAGGGTGATTCACTATAAAAATAACTCCTAACTTAACTTCCGAGCTAACTTTTGGAAATATTTGACTTTAAGGATTTTTCAATAACTTTTACAATAACTGCTGGGTAGATGAAAAATATCTCTGACTATTTGTAATAACTGTTTGATGTTTTATTGAAAGAAAACATGCTATAGGTGGCAAAATATGTCATTTGAAGAAGTAAATGCCTTGATCTGATCATTTGAATTTTCCTATGTGTAGAGATGCCTCTATTTTATCTTTTAAACTCTATTGAGGCCTTTTAAACTTGATTTTATCCTCTAACTGTCTGCCTCGCTATCTCTTCTCTAATTCTGCCTTTATCTTTGTTTTGTGATTAATCTTTTTAATTTGTCCTTTGATCTATGATTAGCCTCTTAATATTCACTACTGCGGTCTTCTGACTGTTTTTTCTTCTCATCGTGCCTATGTCCATGTTTTTTGGTGCAAAGGGCATTCTTCTACTGTTGGAGGGTTTTGAGTAATCACCAATGATATAGATTCATTGGGATTATGCTTGTTTTTACACCTTTGGTCCCTTTTTAATAAAAATTAACCTCTGTATCATCACCTAGACATTCATTAAAATGTTCTTGGGACTTTGGAATGCATTTTCCACATTCCTGTCATGAAACCTGCATAAAAAAAAAATGTGAACTTTAAATCCTGCGCCGGGGGGGATTTTGCATTTACTTGGGTTTTCTAGGCTTCTGAGCATTGCAGAGGAGGTGAATAATAGATCAGGGCTTTGTTTCAAAGCCACAGGGCTTCAGAATTTTTAAATCGAAGGAGGCATTGTCGATTTGGCGAGAGAGAAGATGGCGGTTTTCGCGAGCGAGGAGGTGGTTTTTGCATGGTCGAGGAGATGGTAATGGCTTTGGGTGGAGGAATGTGATACCATTCATCGAGCGTCGTGTGGTGGATGGGACCTGTGGTAAAACCATTTAATCTTAAGGTCGAGGTTTGTTTACCTTTGCGCAAATAAATTTGCGATGAGTGTCACCATTTCATCTTAGGGACGGGATTGACGATGGTCGGGAGATTGGAGGGGACGGGTAAGTCAGGAAAACAACAGGCAAGGGTGGTAGATGGTGGAGTCTGAATGGGGCGTGAGGTTTAGTGGAAAGTGGGGCCTAGGGGTTCAATAAACCAATGAATGTTCCTTTTTATAAGGTAATAAGGAGGGTTTTATGAAGGGTTTTATCAAAGAGCGAAGGTCAAAAATATTAAAGCGGGGGATTTAATTTTATAAAGGTCGAGTAAATAAACATAAAGGGTTAGGTTTTAATAACTAACACAATGTTTTAATATAAAAGGTGGGTCCCGAAAGGCCTAAATTCATGTTAAAAACAATGTGAAAAGGAATTTTTACATTGTTTTAATGAAACAAGCGAAAATTGATGAAGTGAGGGGGTTAATGAGGTTTTTTGAAAGGAAAGTGGATAGAAAAATGAAATGTGGCCTTTGAGTAGGAAATATGATGAAAAATAAGGGAATTTAAGCCTAGATATGAGTCGTATTAGGAGCAGGAAGGTATTTTTGAGAAGGCAGAGATGAAATTTAGTGAAAAAGGCTTATTGAGGATAATGAAGGCAGTGAGATTTCTAAAGATAGCTGATAGGAAAATAATGCTATATTTAGCTACTTGTAGAAAATCCAGAGTCACCTAGTGAAACTGTAGAATACATGAGGATAACAAGATGCATGTTCTGATCTTGAGTCAGAACCAACAAAGTACGATGAAAAATGGAAGCAGATCATCGATGCGGATCCCAATTCCAATTTTTTCCGCCACCAAGCTCCAAAGGGAGGATCTTGAGGATATAGAGGAGGGGGACGCCTCTTCCATTCAAAAATGTGGGTGAAGGGTTCCCCAATGCAAATCCTTGTCTATAGTGGAAGCCAAAATAACCTCATTTCAGCAGAGGTCGTGAAGTGGCTTGACCTACTGACCATAACACACCCACAGTCGTATACCATCATGTGGCTTCACCAAGGAAGAGATCTCCACGTCTGCCAGTAGTGTCACCTTTCGTACAAAATTAAGCCATTCACAGATGAGGTATTGTGTGATGTTGCTCCTCTTAATGTGTCTGATGTATTATTGGGCCAACCATACTTCTGGAAGGGACATGTTGTGTATGAGTCGATGTCTCGTTCTGTTGTTATTACTTTGGGAAATAAATTGTATAGGGTACCAGAGGTAGTACTGCCTCTTGCTATCTCTTTGAATACTGCAAAACAATGCAGTAAGATTGTTTCCCAATCCAGGAAATTTATTTGCATTAAAATTTTCGCATAATGCAAGATGAATATTGTGGCCACAACCTCGAAACAGGGCTCCCATGCACGACAAAAGAAGATGGAAAAAGTCATGGAGGAATACGAGGACATTTTATCCTCACTCACAGAGGTTCCTCTACACTGTCAGGTCAAGCACTCCATTGATCTAACTCTAGGCACATTGCCAACTAATGTTGCCATACCTCATGCGGCCACACATACAGAATGCACACATATACTGTTTGAGGCTAATAAAGAAACCAAATTTATTGGACGCATCCACCATGTCCGCTAGCAGGTCCATGACATATTCGACAAATATAATACCAATTTCAGTAGAATTTCCCTCATCTCATGGAGGAAATCAATGCAATGGGGACCATTGCTTCATAAGGGGAGAGGAATGATCCAGGTGGATATTGTTGGCTACCCACCTATTCCATTTGGATCCCCACCATTGGTTCTTTTAGTTTTTCAATTTCATCACAGCTTACTATTTTCAACACTTTTTTGGGTCTTGAACTTCCGGAGCTATTTTGAGGCCCTAAACGATGTTTTTGGGAAAATCAGGAGCAACATGGAAGGATAGATCTTTCTAACAAGGTATTGAGCGAGTCAAACAGATATCATATGCCAAAGTTACATCCTAGGGAAGATTGATGTATCAATTTACGCAAACAAGGCCCACAGTTTGGGCGCTTCATCTCCTAGGGTTAGGTTTTTGGATGTTTAGGGTTTTACATTGTTTCTCAAAAATAAATAGGCATTCGAGCCTCACTGTAACACATTTCAGAGGCCTGTAGCTGCCACATCTATTCTCAGAGATAAGCTACCAATGCCCTAGCTAGTTTATTTCCATTATGTCTGTAAGCATATTTCTATTATTTGATATTAATGAAATGAAGTTGTATTTCCACTACATCTCTATGTTTATGTTTATTTATGTATATTATTGTTTCATACATAAATTTAGATCAATATATAGAACATGTAGAACTACATATGTGGTTCGGTCTAAATAAAAACAATGTTGCACCTACTTGAGAAAGAAGTTGAGACTGGTTCCATATCATAATATCCAGATTCTATGGAGGCTAGAGTCCGCTTCCAGCTAGAGACCATCACATAGTTTTGGGATGTCATTGCATAGTACCGAGCTTTGCATCAATATGTGACCAAGAAGAATAAACTAGAAGTTTTTGAACTAGATTTCCCAAACTCAATAATCATCGTGTTTTGTCTTGTTAGGTTGTTAAGTTGTCTCTACCCTATTTTGTCATGGAAAATGTAATATTATTTGTAATTTTTTGTAAAAATAAAATTCAAAGTGTCCATATTAGAATGTGAAGAGTCATAATGTAATGTAATTAGTCATTTTGTAAATAGGATAAAGATTCATGAGGGGAGTCCAAGAGTCACAAAGGGGCATGGAAAGAGTCACCCCCCATTGTTATAAATATATCCTCATAACTCATGTACAAGGGTTTTGGGAGCCAAGAGTTTGGCTAGGCTTAGGCTTAGGGAGAGCTTGGGAAATTTTTGAGAGCCTTGGCTTCTCCATAGCGTAGAGGGAGTATACTTCTTTAGAGGAGAAGATGTTGTAGACTTCACATTCCACTATTGGGGAAAGTGGTTTATCAATGGTGCATGTATGATTGGAACTATCACTTTAATAAAACTCAGAGCCAAAAAAATTTCATACATATGTTGTGGATATAGTAGGACTATTCCTGTTGTATTTGTAATATATGTTATTTAACTTACACATATGCTTATGAATTATTTCATTTTCATTTGTATGAATCTTTTTGGATGTGTGTTGATGTATTAATCTGTCACCTTAACTTGTGGACTATTACGCATGTTAGTTCATGTGATGTCATTTTGCTCGTGTGTTCCTTCCAAGATCTGTACTATTAAAGGATTCCAAGGGGTACAATTATTTTCCCCTTCATGTGTTGGAACTATCATGCATCACACTTGACTCTTCATAGGGCCACACACTTGTTGTCACCAAAGACATTGTGCACCACTCTACGCGTTTTTCAAACCAACGTTTATCATTAATACCCCACTGCTAGGACTCCTACTCCAAACAGTGTGAGGTCTAGTTGGGACTTCATATCAGGGAAATCCCTTGAATTTTGATGGTTCCATCACCCTAAACAACATGTAAATATATTAACGATGAAACACAATCCCTTGCATTCATAAGAAAATAGGCATGCAAACTAGGAGGGCACACTTTCAAATCACGAAGGAAGGTCAAGGGTCATTTGATGCATTGAAGTGTGTTCACGTGGTCAAGAAACTAAAAGAAAACATTATAGGGTGCACTGACACACTCCAAAGGGTCAAAAAGGTAGGTTGCTAGGCCTTCAAGTCTCCATAGTGTGCTCATGTGCTCAAGGAGAGAGAGAGGACGCATTGGCGCACTTTGAAGGGATGAATGAATGGGTTGTAAAGGCTTCATGCCTTCATAGTGAAATCATGCACTCAAAGGAAAGGAGTGCATATTGGTGCATTCCTAAGGGATGAATGAAATTTATTTGAGTCTTCATGGTGCGCTCATGCACTCAAGAGAGGGCACAATTCTTCGTGGTGAATAAGTGCGCTCAAGACGAAAACTTGGATGTTTTGGGTGAATTTTTCATGGTTGATCGGGCTTCAAGTTCCAAAAGTACGCTCTACCAGTTGAAATATTAGAAACAAGTTTAACAAAAATATTTCATGATAAGGATGAGGAGAAGAAGGATATTCAAGATTATGTATATTTTGTCACATTATCAATGGAACATGAAGGGTTCAATAATGTGAAGAGCTTCTGCATGCGATAACAAATTAACACTAACAACATGAATATTGAACAAAAATGACAACAAAAAAACTAAAAAAACAAAGAAATGATAGTAAGAAAATAAAGAACAATAGTGGAATCATGAAAGATAATGAAAATATTCAACATGTAAGACTTACTTGTAGTGTTGGTTGATAAAGAGTTTCTTGATCCATAGTTGTACACCCAACCCATATGAGAATGATTATGCAAATGGATGATTAAATGGGTTGATTTAAAAGCGTTTACATGAAAAATCGATTCATGCATGACCGCCATTAGTCGATGAGTGAAAGGATTAGTTAAGGGAAGTGACGTGGAATCCTATTTTCTAGGAGTTTTCCCACATGCAACAAAGGGGCACATGCATGCATTTAGGAATAACACATGTATTTAGCATAAAGGGGTGTTCTCAAGTAGGGCACACTTGCTGAACATAAAGGAGTGTGCTCAAGGAGGGCACACTTCCTCGACCCGAAGGACTGTGCTTAACTGAAGAACATGCCTTCACCAACTTGGAGTTTTATTTTTCCTTTAAAGGTGATTTTATTTATTTTGTTTTCCTTTTCTATGCCTTTGAGTGTTTTTGTAGTGTGTCAATGGTGAAGAGGAAAGTTTCTAAGTCAAGATAAGTAATGATATCACCTAACCATGAACTAGATAATCTTAAGTTCTTCTAAGGGTTAGGTGACGACACTTAGGAAACATTAACTTATGAGAATGCTACACTAGGAGAAAAAATACAAATAACAAATCAACTAGAATGACGACACTAAGGGTCTTGAAATGACATTTTATGTAGGCTTCAAAATTGACTTAGGAAAATTTTTTGGAGGGTCATTGTCGCAGCGAAAACAAGAGGCTACATCCCTAAATGGTCCCTCTATACTGTTGGAACATATGATATGCTGGTGGTGTGTCTAGGAGTAGGGTTTCCATGTCGGTCGTGGGGCATAGTATAGGCCCTCTAAGGAGGACATATATTTTTTCACTGGCCTATCATGGAGAGGGTAGGATTTTCCCTAATTCCTTGATGTCCCCCATGGGTTTGCAGTGGGGAGTCAACTTGCCTACTCTCAGAGATATGTTGGGCCTCATGTAGTCCGTCCAAAAATTTTTGAAGTGCATGGTGGACAACTAAAAATTAATTGTTTTGTTGTGCATGAGGTTAGGTTCCTCTCATTATTAGGGACCACCATTTCATACTTTACAAGTGATGGGAAGTGCATTAATTTACCTCTTTTATATTATGTAGATTCTTTTATTTAGGTGCCATGATGTATCAGATGGTATGCCATTTTTTTGAGGCAGTTTTTTATGGATTTAGATAGATGTCGTGCAATGATACATGGGAGGATGAACTTCCCTTTCACTTAAAATATATTTTTTTTATTTTTTGAAATGTTTCGAGAGTTGAGGCCTACATTTGATCATCGCCCTCCTAGGCCAATGACACAGATCTAGATGCACATGTGGGGCTAGATGATGCATAAGAGGTGCCTGCCAGGATTTCCACCCAAGCACTTGCGCTACTGGCCAGTGAGGATGAAAATTCGTTTATCTTGTTGTTGTTTCTGTACGCGGGTATTGATTGGAGACAATGTCCAAACATCATTTTCACAATGGATGAGCTTGCAAATGATAGAAGCCATATTAATGTTTTATTTTAATTAATATAGTTCCATTTTATTGTCTTAATTAATTATAACTAAAATTTTATTCTAGTACGTTCTTTAATTTGTTTTACTAAATTATTTAAAGACATTGCCTAATTATTGTTTTGTACGATATATTTTGTAGACATTGTCACATTCCTTAGGTGCATGCTTCTTCCCCCACTAGAGGGAGCAATTGAAAAGATGGCTGAGGCCCAAGAGGGTGAGGCACATCCTTAGGGGGGCATGGGCATTCGGGCTTGTAGGGCTAGTATGAGATTTAGGATGGACTATTGTGATATTTTGTCCATATTTTTGGTTGAGGATGGAGTCTGCGCTATGAGAACTTGAGAAATCAGCTCAGATCCTAGGTTTTTGGATCTCTTGAAGGGTTTTCCATGCAATATGATGACTCTTATGCAACATATAGTCACATCTAGTAGGTTATTGGTAGGTATGAGGGATGCAGGGTATGAAGCACCAGATACGTTAGATGAGCCTTCACGCAGTGCTACCCCATCAGATCATAATGATGAGGGTGGTGATCCTGATGCTTATGGTAGTACTACCCCATAGGATCATGGTTAGGGTGTCAGTGTTTATTCTGGTAGACCAACTCTTCATCGTTTTCTTGATGAATAGATTCTAGAGCTAGAAGATGTGCCTCACGTTTCTCCCGAGAGAGAAAACTACCCACCACCTCCTCCACCTTAGAGTTTGACATATGTAGAGGTGGTAGTTGAAGAGGGAAATAATTTGGAATAACTCAGATGAAGAAAGATGAAGTAACCATTCAAAATTACATTTTTAGAAAACACAATATGTAGCCAATAAACAACATAAATCCTCTAAAACAACCAATAATGAAATCTGGCACAGAGGCAAGGAATCCACCTATAGGGTCAAATGGAAACCAAGGTATTGAACAAATCCAAATGTGTGATAATGTAAGATAACTTTGAACAAAATGGAAACCACTTAGTCAAATACACATAATGTTGATCAATGTTGAGCACATGTTCACCTAAAAATAATGTAAATAGGGCTAGGGTGCAACTCTAGGTCTAGTCTCATAGGAATTTGTCGGAATTGATAAGAGCATAACTACCAGTAAGAAGTCAATGGGTACCTTCTTAACCAGCATGAGTAAAGGACCATGTCACTTATGTGATACTGAGAATAACTTGACAAATCGGGTATGGCAAAAAAAAATGAGTTAAGATACACCGTAGAATGGCTGACAACATATTTACTTCCCTTGAAAAAAAAGAACAACTTGATGTGAATTTATGGTAGCATAAAATAACTCTGTATAACTTTTAAATGTAGGAGGCATTAACAAAATCTCCATATGATTGGAAGAGATAATGAACCAGTGGAGAACTGACTCAAGAACAAGGTTATGACTTCCCTAAAATAAAACTATTTCGCATCCCAATGGAGGAACAAATCATTTTAAGTGCTTTGTTCAAGGACAACATGAATTACTCTTGCTGCCATCAAATGATGAAAAATTTGTCTCGTTCATGCTCTTATTTTTGGAATATTTGATTTTTTTGTATTTTTCATATTTAAATCATGAAAAATAATAAAATTATGCTTATAGTACAGTGGAGAGAACAAGTTTCAAGGTAAATTGCACTAGTTATTGGGACTGGAACATTCATATGCTTAATGGAAGGTGTTGGTTGTGGGTTATCAACACTCAGGGGATGTTACCTCCACGGAAAAAGGGTGCCACATCATATAGGCTAAGGAATTCATGGTTTTAACATGAAGAAAAGTCATGGTAAAATTGTCTTATACACGAGTCCAAATGAAGCCAACTTAAGGCCAAAAGGGGCACAAATAATCAATATGCAATGCAATAGTACAACTAAACAGATGGGAGCCTCTAGGGTATAAGTCCAGAAAAATAATGAAGAAGACGAAGAATGAGTCTTCAACACAAATTCATGGGAGGACTAAAAAGGAATCTCGAGCCTAAGAAAAAAAATTTAGAATGGGTGCCAAGTGACAATAGGGTATTATCCAGGGAGCCCATGATAATATAGGCTCTTCCACACAAGTTATGAAACTTCTAAGTAGAAAAAAAGTTACGTGCCACATCTTGGTTGTCGATCCTAAGGAAAAAATGGAAAAGGAAAATGCTAACGCACAATGCAGGTCGAGAACCTAACCTATACTCCAATTTCAAGAAACAATACCTATCAAGGTGGATAACCATGAAAATACCCAAAGGATAAGTCTTCAAATTTTTGTAGACATAATTAGGAACAATGTGAAATAAGTTAATACATCCCATATATAAAATTTATGTAAAATCTTTCGTTACAGAATGCAAAACTTGAAAATGCATACCTTATATATACAATATGGTACAGGGAACCACGTAGTCTTGAGGCTCACCCATAATAGTTCTTCAGGACAAGCCCCTTGCGGGACTCAAACCAAGGACTCCTTTGGTAGCTAAAACTCATGGCTTCAAAAAGTTCCTTCTATGAAGGAAACTCAACATCCAAGAAATTATGAGAACTAGAAGGATAAAAAGAGGGAAGCAAGGGTTCCCATGCCTCCATGGGAGAAATCAATCGATCAACTACCAAGACCAAGTACCAAGAAGTAAAATAATAGTTTAAAGGATTTTTCTCTAAAACAATTGAGAATTTAGGATATAAAACCACATAGTTCTCCTGTGGTAGGGGTAGAGTCAACGTGAACACTTGGAACATACCCAGGGGTATTCTAAACTAAGTTCAAATTAGAATGGTGATTATAATATGCACGCTGATCAATAGTGACAATACTTCCATTGTGAGGAAAATACATCACTTGAAAGAGTGAAGACACAAAAACATTCATAACATAGACATAATCACACCCAAGTAGAATATTAAAGTGTAAATGGTGAGCAACCACCACCATATTGATTAAGACAATATTCCCACCTAAAGTGATATGAAATTGAGGAAGAACACCCATATATTCACCAGGTCTTCTATCATAGGTTGACAACTTAATATCAGTCACCAACAACTTTAGAGAACCCACATATGTCCAAGTTGAAGATGATATAACACTTGTAGAGGATCCTTCATCCACCATACATTGATATTCATTTGTGGAATTAAATCTAACCCTTATTTGGAAAGGTGCAATAGAAGGAAGACAAGGTTCGACAAGATTATCCCAATTAAAGGAAACACTCCTAGAACTTGGAGGGGGTGCAATCGAAGACACCGATATGCCCCCTAGAACAAAATTCTAAACTAGAAATAAAGAAGATTCTGTTGGTAGGAACTTCACCCCCCAAAAGAGGAGTGGGATCAACCAAATATTGCATTGTCTTGACTACTTCATCAACAAATGGCTATGTATATTTTTGAGAAACCATAATAGGTTTAGGATTAGAAGAACCTTTATAATTAGACCAAAACCTTTTTACCATTGAAATACCAGGGCAAAAATAAGTAATATGATCTCCTTTACATATCCTAAAATGGAACTTAGGTTTAAATATTTTATGCCTAGGATTTTTATCAATGTCAATTCCCCCAACATGAATAGCAGTGGATGGTGGAGGGTCTTCAACATGACTTTCATAGGTTAGTGACTCTTTCCCAAGAGAGATGGGACTTGTGAGACTAGCCATACTCATAGAAGTAGGTGAGTCATAAGCAACATGACTCACAGAGGTAAGTGACCCACTGTTAGTATGACTTACAGTGACTAGACTTATGCCCCCAACATGACTTGCAATGGCTAAAGGCTCATCTCCAACATGACTATCAAAGGTTGGTGATGACTGATGGAGAGAAATATTCTTATTCTTGTTCCTAATATTTCTTTTCCTTTTGGATTTCTTATTACAAGATGGAGGATAAAGGGGAAGGCCATATTACTCTGGCGAATAGTATGAACAATTAACACCCATTTGATGCTATTGAAATAAAGCGTTCATCTAGGAAGCTTCAAGAACATTCATAATATTTAGAGTGGACCACAACCAAACTAGCAATCCAACATTCAATCCAGGAATATTCAAAATGGATACCAAGGGGGTATCAACATTTCCAAAGAAGGGAAAATCATAAGGATCTCCATTTGGAGGGGTTGCTTGGTTGGTATCCACAAGAATACCAGACATACCCAACTTATACACATATCCCTCCCTGACGTGATTGTTCAAATGAATTTTCAAGGAAGAGAGATGCATAATAAGATATTTTCCCTTAAGGAGCAACTCCACAAATTCAAGAGAAATATAAAAATCCTTTCAAGACCAGTGGAGTGGTTGGTCAGTCACTCAGAATCAAAAGTCTAAAAGTGACAAGACAAAATCCACATAAAGCCAAATAAATACAAGAGAAAAGAGAACTCCACTATAAATTCCTAAATATACAGACAAGAAAACAAGTTCCAAGTATTTCTGCTTCGGGTGGTTAGGACCGGACACGAAAATACAAGAAAGTAGATAAAGGGGCCTTCCAAAGGCAGTTTGGGATGATGAAGGCCCAAGCCTACCAGAAAAGGTATCAGATGTAGTTACACTAACCTCCAAGCAATAGCCTTTGCTAGTGTAAGTACCCAAGCTTCACAAGATCACCCTCCAGAAGTAATATGAAAGTGATACAATGTATGCCTCAGGTACCATGGGAATTACCCCCATAGTCACATGTGTGGTCCCTAGGAAAGGCAACTAAGGTCACGAGCTCATGGTCAATATATGGGCGGAAAAATTGTGGGCGCATGATCCGACAAGTAGAAGGGGGTATATCTCTTTCCTTATCTTCACACATCCTCATGCTTGACTCCCATGTTAGAGGAGCTTTCCCGAAAAACTTAAAAATTGTGTCTTTCTAGTCATTAATAAACTTCTATAGTTTCAATTTAAGTGGCGTTAGAGAATTTACCCTCCACACGCATATTCGAAGGCCCTAAAATTCCATATACTAGTTGATGTTGCTATGAAAAAAATAAAATTCTAGTTCATTTTAATTTAAGCACTTATTTTAATTAGATTTTATTTAGGACATAGGGAAATGGAAGTGCAACTGATGGTCTTTTGAAGTAAAATAAGTAAATAGAAAACCTATCTCTTCTTCAATGAAAAGTGGTTCTATGAGAAACTTAATAAAACATTTTTTTTTTCCAATTTAGCACACACATTCAAAAACTAACAAAAATAACTAAATTATGTCCAAAATGCATCTAACTAAATGCACACTAGCATGAAAGTGAAAGATTCAAAAAAATACTTAAAGGTAAACAAATGTGATCGCAAAGGTAAAGGAAAATTCAAACAACAAAGAGAAGAAAATCCCAAGATAAAGAGCACTCCTCAAAGAAATAAGACTTTTAATCTTATAACATCACACATTGAGGCCAAAAGACTACAAAGAAAAAGCAAAAGAAAATAAACAGAAAATATTTTTTTCTCTTTTTAAAGATCTAAAAAATTAAGAAGTTTAGAAAGGGTAAACAAACAAAGCTTTCAAGACCAAAAACATGAAAAAGAATCAAATCCCTCTAGTCACCAATGATCACAAAAAGATAAAATACTAGAGAAAAATATGAGACTTAATAATCACTTGAGATGATTTGGCAGAAAAGATATAGATACAAAGACCACTGGAAATCCATCTGATTCCATAGAAGCCCAAAATCTCTCATTCATCCACGAATGACAAACCCCTTTTGAAAACAAGAAAGAGAAAGAAAAATAAGCCAACCTCTAGGCTGAAAAAGATGTTGGAAAAATGCGAGAGGAAGGGGGGGTGAATGCGGTATTTAGTACGAACAAATAAACAATTTCTTTTTTCTTTCCTAAAAGCCATACGCTAATTTTATTTGAATCCAACTCGCGTGTATACACGCAGATATCCTTCATAAAACTCGCGTATACATAGAGATCTAATTATGCCATTAATTCTTCACTTATATCATTCCATCATTCATTCATTAGATGTTCAATAAACAGTAAACATGTGCAGTAAGAACAGAATAAACCATCACACATAAGCATCACACATGAACACCGGGATTTTAGGTGGAAACCCAAGTCGGGAGAAAACCACCGCTGCAGTTGCTCAGCCTTCAATATTTTATTATAGAGAAAACATCTTACAACATATGTGCTGGCGCAGACTTGACCAGCACGCAGGCACCCACCTGCGCTCGTTTACCAGCCTCTCCTGGAAGGGAGCTACGACCCCCTGACTCGTTTACCGGCCTTTCCTGGAAGGGAGCTACGACCCCCTGATCTCGTTTACCAGCCTCTCCTGGAAGAACTCGACCCCTTGTTGAAGGTTCGGCCACCAACCTCTTGCGGACCACGTTTCATCGATTTTCTTTTGGATCCATGACTTCACATTAGCATGCTTATCAACAAACTTACTTTGCCAAATACTTCAGCAAAACGGTGGCCTCTTCAAACGGAATATCAGAGATGGCGGACTTGAATGATATAAGAATCTTAATCAACTTTAGAGCAACCATCAGTTCAGATACCATACGCGCTTTTCTTTAAACAGACCCGCGTATACACGCGCTTTTAATGAAGCGAACCCGCGTATACATTTGTGCACTTTTCAGAAAAACCCTAGCAGTCCATACGCGCCTTTGTTTAAACAGATCCGTGTATACACGTTCTTTTCATGAAACGAACCTGCATATAGATCTATAAAAGATAAACTTTGCAGAACAGACCAGATTTATGAACTTACCTATATTTCTTCAATTTCTTCAATAGATTTGCGCCAGGTCTTCATTACTTCTTTTTAGATCATCCTAGAGATTCATCATTTCCAGATCTAGAGGATTTGAACCTTCATCATATTCATAGGTGCATCATATATTCAGATCTATCAATTAAGAACAGAGTTCAACCATACAGATAAACTTCAGAGTGAATTATTCATTAAAGCCTAGACACTTGCACACCACATAGCACAATGATCTTCTTCTCCTTATATAGATTGTCCTTTTTCAATACCATGAGCCAAAACCACACACCTTCCGATGGTATTTCTGGACGGGATCAAATAGACAATCCAGTGCTCAATACAATGGGTCAATACCATGGTAAAGTCTCCTGATTTTACAAATTTAGAGCGCAATTAGGCATATGTGACTTGGCACGTAATTTTCCGTGTGCATACGCTACTTAGCCTTAACAAACTCGCGTATGCTTTGTGACACACACTTTTCATCTTTGTTCTGACCCTTACTGATATTTCTTTCTCTGGTACTTTTGAGCTGCTTGTAGAACATCAGATTTACATCATTAATTAGTATATCAAGTCAGTTTCCATCAAGTAAAACTTTCATCAAGTAGGTTGCCATCATCTTTATCAAGTGGGTTGCCATCAAGGACAACACTCTGCATCATATTGCCAACAATCTCCCCTTTTGGACTTGATGGCAACCACGATGGTGTTTGATCACCACAGGAGATAGATACATTAAACATCATGATATTATTCCCTTATTCAAACACCATGTCACTCTCCCACTTTGACATCAAGGGCAAAGGGCTGTTCAAAAGAAGGAAGTGCTTTGCAGATCTGATGTGTACTGAAGGTATCATGCTCCCCCTGAGTTCATGCTGCGTCTTCAAACATATTTTACAATGAAGTACATGACTCTATGACCTTCCTATCACCGATGACTCATACTTACATCAAAGATCCAACCAAGTGGATTTACATATGAGACTCAAGTACCCAACCAAGAGGGGTTTACACATGTTGACTCAACTACCCAACCAAGTGGGTTTTCATATTTGAACAAGTCCTTACATGACTGAATATTAGAATTTTTACATCATAGGTCTCAACATGACCTTTTCATCAAATTACAAATATGACTTTTCATGACCAAAACCAGAAAGACCTCAAGAGAGAGATCATATTACAGAACCATCATAATGCCATTAATGCATTATACTCAGCAAGGCTAATGCTCCCCTTGAAGCTGTGCATCCAATGCATCCTTTCCATATGACCAAAGCTCCCCCTTTGCTTGTGCATCCTGAACACTTTTCAATAGAAGATCATCAAGGCATCTTTACCCAATATCAAAGAATGAGACAGAAATATAAGAGATAAAACTTCATCGGAAACTCATACAACAACTGCCCGAGAATTTTGTCTTTGAAAAATGCTGACCCCAAGCAAAAATTGTCGGCAACCAACCATACGCGACTTTACGTAGGATAAACCCGTATATCTGTGGCTTGTCTTTCATATTAGCGTGGCAATTTAATCTTACGAATTGTGGAATCGATCCTTCTAAGAGGCCAGAGACAACACCCATCTTACGCTGAGATATTCGAGGCAGCTTAGTGGGCGAGAGGTTTGGTAAATATATCAACAACTTGTTCTTTGGAGGGAACTGCTCAACTTCCCCTTTTGCTCAAGCACTTGTTCACGTAAGAAATGATACTTGATGGGAATGTGCTTGGTCTTCGAATGCATAACCGGATTCTTTGAAATACTGATGGCACTTGTATTGTCACACTTAATGGGGACAGGAGATGTACATTTGATTTGAAAATCTTGCAAGGTTTGCATCATCCAAAGGAGTTGAGTACAACAAGATGCGGCAGCCACATATTCTGCTTCTGCTGTAGATAAGGCAATAGAATTTTGCTTCTTGCTGAACCAAGATACTAACCGGGGTCCCATATAGAATGCGCCACCACTAGTGCTTTTCCGATCATCAACACTTCCAGCCCAATCTGCATCAGTGTAAGCATGAAGAGTAAGATCAGCATTCTTTGGATACCATAGACCAAAGTCTTGAGTTCCTTGTAGATATTTGAAAATTCTTTTAACAGCCTGAAGGTGAGACTCTTTTGGATTAGCTTGGAATTGTCCAACAATCCCAACTGCATGCATAATGTCTGGTCTAGTTCCAGTGAGATAAAGTAGACTTCCTATCATTGATCTGTATTCTGGTTGATTCACCGTGGGAGAATCATCATGAGAACTGAGATTGCATCCGGTTATCATTGGTGTACTTACAGGTTTGCACTCTTCCATGCCATACTTCTTCAGAATTTGCTTAAGGTATTTTTCTTGTGACAAGAATATGCCATCTGTAGTTTGATGCACTTGCAAGCCAAGAAAGAATGTTAGTTCCCGCAAGGACATTTCAAATTCTTGCTGCATGATAGAAGAAAATCTTTGACTCATAGATTCTTTTGTTACTCCCAAAAATGATATCATCAACAATACAACCACAATCAATAGTTTATCATTTTCTAATTTTTGTGTATAAGTTGCTATCGCCAGACTCCCTTTGAAAATCCTTGTTGATGAAGATATTTGTCAAGACGATAATACCATGCCCTTGGGGCTTGTTTGAGACCATATAGAACCTTTTTTAAGTCTACAAACAAGATTTTCATCATTTCAAAATGAATCCTTTCTCGTTGTTCTATATATACTCTTTCTTCTAGATCACCATTAAGAAAAGCAGATTTAACATCCATTTGATAAAATTTGATTTGTTGATAACTTGAAAAAGCAAGAAACATTCTTATGGCTTCAAGTCTAGCTACAGAGAAAAGTTTTTCAAAGTCTATACCTTCTTGTTGATTAATACCCTTTGCAAACCAGTCTAGCTTTGTTTCTTATAACGTCCCCATTCTCATTTAGCTTGTTCTTGAATATCCATTTGGTTCCAATGACATTTTGATCATGTGATCTTGGTACCAATACCCAAGTGTTATTCTTTTCAATTTGATCAAGTTCTTCATTCATGGCCTGAATCCAACATTCATCTTTGCTAGCTTGATTGACATTGTGTGGTTCAATCGTGGATAGAAATGCCAGATAGCTAGGAGATCCCACAAGAGTCCTCCTTGTTTGTACACCTGATTCCTTGTCTCCCAAAATTTGAGATTCGGGATGATTCTTTTGAACATATCTGGATGGAGCCTTTCCAGGTAAATCATCTTCAGGTTCTTCATTGGATCCACTGTCTATATCATTTCTATTTGATGTAGAAGGACAAAATTCACCATCATCTTCTTCTGTTGTTTGTCTTTCTTCTTTAGGGACTGCATGAGACTCATCAATAACAACATCAATACATTCAACAATCTTTCGAAGCCTTTTATTGTAACATTTGTATGCCTTGCTTGTAGATGAGTAACCAAGAAATATCCCTTCATCTGATCTAGGTTCAAACTTGCCAAGCTTTTCATCATTATTTTTGATAAAGCATTTACTTCCAAAAACTCTAAAATGCTTCACAGAGGGAGAATTACCATACCAGAGTTCATATGGAGTTTTGTCACTATTTACCCGAACATGTGCCTTGTTAAGAATATTTGTTGTTGTGTGAGCTGCTTCTCCCCAAAAAATGTCAGGTGTTCCGGAATGATCAAGCATAGCTCTAGCCATTTGTTGAATTGTTCCATTCATTCTTTCTGCTACGCCATTTTGTTGTGGAGTGCCTGCTACAAAGAACTGTCTTTTTATGCCATGTTGTTCAAAAAATTCAAAGAATTCATTTGATGTATATTCTCCTCCTCGATCAGATCTAAGACACTTTATTTTTAGATCTAATTCATTTTCAACCAGCGCTTTGAAGATCTGAAATTTTTCAAATGCTTCATCTTTGTGTTTGATCAACCCAATCCAACACATTCTAGAGAAATCATCAATGAATAAGATATAGTATTCTTCACCACATGGTGACTTTTTCCTCATAGGTCCACATATGTCAGTATGAATGAGTTCAAGAGGCTTACTTGACGATCCTTCCTTGGCATTGAATTGCACTCTGGTTTGCTTACCGAATTGACAGGATTTGCATATGATACTTTCAGGTAGAGTAATGTTAGGAAGACCACGAACAGCATTAAGTCTACTTGATTTGTTGATTTGAGAGAAGCTTAGATGCCCCAACCTTCTATGCCATAGCCAGTTTTCTGAAGATTTACTCAAGTAACATTGATCTTTGCAATTCTTCAATACATACAGGTTGCTTGGAGTTCTTTTTCCTTTTATAATTGTTTTACCTGTATCAAGATCACGAACCACACATTCTTTTGAACTAAAGACAACTTCAGTTCCTTGATCACACATTTGACTTACACTTAATAGGTTATGCCTTAATCCATCCACATACATGAAATCATTAGCCTTCACCTTTTCTTTTAGAAACACTGACCCTTTTCCTTTAATTACAGCAGGAGTATCATTTCCAAATGTAACTTTCTTTTCCTTTTCTAGAGCATTATATGTAAGGAGTTTTCTTTTGTCACTTGTCATGTGTCTTGAGCACCCACTATCAATGTACCATTGATTTTCTTCACCTTCTGCAAATAATGCTATCCCACAATTTTCAACCTGTAATTCCTTCTTTTTCCATACTTTGGAACTTGAAGGAAAATGTTGTTTTGGCTGGACTTTGCTCCTGCATTCAGATTCTTCATGGCCAAAGTTATTGTAATAAGCACATTCAACTTCATTTAGAAGAGGAGAAAAGTTGTTATAGGTATTATTCTTTGTTTCAACATCAATCCTTTTCTTTCTTGCTTCTCTTGTCATGATGGTTTTATATGCAACACATTGAGCAGCTTTATGACCAAAATTGTGACATGAGAAACATTGTCCATTGAAGAAGAAATTTCTGCGATCATGAAATCTTCTATTTGAATTTACCTGTTGATTGGTGCCTTTTTGAAAGATATTCCTGTTAGTGTTCCTTGCATTAGGATGATCATGCTTTACTTGTAAAGATTCTTTATTCCCTGGCTGAGTGGCAGAATTTTGTAAACCAGTTGTAGCTGCTTTTTAAGATGGATTTGGTCTTTTCTTTGAGAGGAAAGCTGAGAGGACTCTCTGGTGTGTCCAGGACACAATGGCTTTATAGGAAGCGTTGAACATGATAATCTCATCTAAGGTTTCAGATCCTTTAGCAAATCTGAAATTCAGAGTCTTTAATTTCTCAAATTATTTTCTTACACTTACCACTTCACATTCTAATTTCTCATTGTGTTTCTTTGCCTCTTCAACCTGCTTTTCCAGAGTCTCGATGGTTATTTTTCTTTCTTCTAAGAGAATTTTATATTCTTCTAAGAGAATTCTGCTTTGTTCTAAGCGTATTTTGAGTTGATTGTTCTGTTCAAGAAAATCATTGTCCTCTAGAGCATCCACAAAAGTATCATTTTCTTCTTTAGATTCAAAAGCCATGAGAAGTCTAAGATTTTGTTCACATTCTTCCTCACTATCAGATACCCCATCACTATCATCATGAGTATAGTAACTTCTTCTAGTGCTAGACTGGTTCTTATTTCTAGCTACTTCCTTTCCTTTTGCAGGTGTTTCTTTGTGAGGACACTTAGCAGCATAATGACCAACTCTTCCACAATTAAAACATTTGAAAGGAAGCTTACCTCTAAACCGTCCTATACCAAGTTGAAGTTTCTTTACAAAATTTGCCTCATCTTCTTCCGAAATATATCCTGATCCTTCTGCTTCTTGCACTTCTTTCCCTTTTGTAGAAGCTCTAAAAACAACTTCTTTGACTTCAGACGGTCCTCCTCTTCTCATTTCATATGCAGTCAGTATGCCATGAAGTTGCACTACGGAAAGATTTTGAATATCCTGTTTTTCTTCCTTCTAAAAATGCAGAAAGTTTGGTACTTATAGATTCCGTTAGTGATCATCAAAAATGTGGTACCAAAGTAGTGTCGGATATTGTTTCACCCAGATTTCTCATACGTTCACAGGCATCATCAATACGTAAGAAAGCGTGGTAACTCAACAAATGCTATGAATCTTTAAATTTTCATATTCAATTCTGAGAGTTTGGAGTTTTGTACTTTTTACCTTTGCATCACCTTCATAATTCAGAATGATTTTGTCCCATATTTCTTTTGTTGTATTCAGCTGCATGAATTTGACAAATTCTAATTCTGTTAGGCTTCATGTTATAGCATTGACCGCTTTTGCATTTGATTCATAATTCTTCCTTTCAGTTGGATCTGTTGGTGTAGCAGCTGGATATTGATATCCTTGTTCAACAATGGCCCATACATCAGCTCCCATAGACTGAAGATAGGATCTCATCCTTACTTTCCAGAAGATTAAATTGCTTCCGTTGAAGAGCGGGGGCTTGATAGATGTTGTTCCCTCATGATTGTCAATATTTATTATAAGGAAAAACTTTTTACAATTATGTACTGGTGCAGACTTATACCAGCACGCAGGCACCCACCTACAGAAGGCTACAACCTTCTCTCGTTTACCAGCCTCACCTGGAAGGGAGCTACAACCCCCTGCTCTCGTTTATCAGCCTCACCTGGAAGGGAGCTACTACCCCCTGATTTTAGCACCAGCCTCTGCTAACAGAAAGCTTCTACTATCAGACTGAAGAATTCAACCCTCAAATCCACTGCAGACCACGTTTCATTAATTTTCACACTGGATCAAACAGCTTCAACACAATTCTTCACTTATCAACAAACATCCCTTTTCATTTCATAAGTCAGAACAATGAAATCACTGTAACCAGAATATCATAAATATCCCAGACTTCATAACAGATATGCAGAACCTCAATTATCTTTTGAGCAACCATCAACTCAAATACCATATGCACTTTTCTTTAAATAGTCCCGCGTATACACGCGCTTTTACTGAAGCCAACCAGCGTATACAATTGTGCAACTTATCAGAAAAACCCTAACAGCCCATACACGCTTTTGTCTGAATAGAGCCGTGTATACACGCACTTTTCATGAAACGAACCTGCGTATAGATCTATAAAAGATAAATTTTGCAGATAAGACCAGATCTATGAACTTACCAGATTTCTTCAACTTCTTCAACAGATTTGCGCCAGGTCTTCATCACTTCTTTTCAGATCATCCAAGAGATTCACCATTTCAAGATCTAGAGATCTTGAACCTTCATTATGTTCATAGATGCATCATAGAATTAGATCTATCAATTAAGAGCAGAGTTCAACCATGAAGATATACTTCAGAGTAAAGTATTCATTAAAGCCCAGACACTTGCACACCATTTGCACAATGAAATTATTCTCCTTATATAGATTTAGCCTTTTTCAATACCATGAGTCAAAACCACATTACTTCCGATGGTTTTCCTAGACGGGATCAAAAAGACAATCCAACGCTCAATACAATGGGTCAATACCATGGTAATGCCCCTTGGTATTCTAATTTTGGAGCGCAAAAGACCATACGTGACTTGGCACGTACTTCACTTGTCTCTGCTTTCTCATGTGACAAACATAGCGTATTATTATTTCCCCATTTTCATCATTGCTTTGGCCCTCACTTGATATTTCCTTCTACGGTACTTTTAAGCTACTTTAAAACATGAGATTTATGTCATTAATAAACTCATCAAGCATCAAGAACATCTTCATTAAGTAGGTTTCCATCACATCTTCATCGTCGGGTAGCCATAAGGACAACATTTAGCATCATATTGCCGATAAGAGGGATGTCGAAGATGAGAGTGTTTTCTCGAGCTTTACTAACCTAGTGAAGTTATGAAGTTGTTTAAAGCCCTTACTCCTAGAAGCCTACATAATTGGAATGAAATTGAAGATAGATTTTTGAGGAAGTGGGGAAATAGAACCAACCTTGTACAAGCACTCATTAAGTATAATAGTTTGAATATAACTGTTGATGAAACTGTTCAAAAATTTTCAAAGAGATTTAACAACGTGTATGACTCAATCCCTGCCCATATCAAGCCTCCTCCAAGAGTAACTCAACTGAGATATGCTGAAGCTTTTGATTATGAATTTTCTATACTGCTGAGAGAGAGAGAGAATCCCCTTCACTTGCTGAAATGAAAAATGATACAGTGAAGGTGGAGGTCAATATGATAGCAGCAAAAAATTCCAAGATGGGTAAGACTAAGTTAAAAGAAGAAGATAAGCCTTCCACCTCTGATGACAAATTTGATTCCATGATGAAAACAATGGAAAAAATGATGGATAGGCTTGCCATTGGTAATGCCTCTGCTCCTCTTGCACAACATGAGCCTCAGTTTAGAAATCCTCAATTCAAAAGACCTCAAAACCATCAAAGGCCAAGGGAAAACATAAATCAGCCACCTGACCCTCAAGTAAGGCCTCCTTTTCAGCAAAACTTAGTTGATGAAGAAGAACAACCTGAAATAAAAGAAGACTCAATTCATTGCTTAGATGAGAACATGTCAGGGATGTTTTTAACTAAGGAGGAACATGATGAGTCAGACCATGAATTAAACAAGGGTGAGGAACCATCTGATTATTTTAAAGGGTATCAACATGCAATATTTGAGATGCAGAAACAATACAACCTCAGAAATAGAAATGTGCCAATTACTACAAACAAAGCACAACCCAAGAAATATGCCCCCAAGGCTGCTGAGGTTAGGAAAGAAACACTACCTCCTCCTCCTGTCAAAGACATTGAGAAATCTGCTTCTGTTTTCAGTTTGGAGAATGAGATCTCTAAGATCAAAATTCCAGTACCTTTTGGAGAAATTCTTAAGGTGAATGAATACAGAAGTAGGATTGTGAAAATGCTGAATTCAAAACCAGGAGCTGCTGATATCCTAAATATTCAAGAAGATCATCCAACCATATACTTGGGTCCAAGATTAGAGGATGAGAAAAATGAGGAGGTACCTCAATTTTATGTTAGCCTTAGCATTCATGACATGACATTGCATAATGCCATGTTGGATTCAGGAGCCTCTCACAATATTATGCCCAAGTAATCATGGAGAGGATGGTATTAGAAATTACTAGAACATATAAGGATTTGTTTTCCTTTGATTCAAAAAGAGTTCAGTGCATTGGTTTAATTAAAGATGTTCTTGTTGGTCTTATACAAGTCCCTGCCAAGACAGTGGTCATGGACGTTGTGGTAGCAGAAATTCCACCAAAGTTTGGCATGCTGTTATCAAGGTCACGGGCAACAAAAATCAAAAGTACAATGCATATGGACCTAACTTATGCCACCATTCCTGTTTTTGGTGAGCAAAGGAGACTTCGTAGAGAAACAAGAATGGCTTACATGGTGAGTAGTAAAGATAAACCTCAAAACTTTCCAATTTATGGTCTTGATACTGAACTTGGATCTGCTATTCTTTTCAATGAGTTGACTGATGAAGCAGAGGATGAAAAGAAGGCAGAAAATCAACAAGCTGCAATTCAACCAACAAAAAATCAGCAAACAGAAAGTCAACAAATCAGTGAGGAGAAGGCGGAGGGTTGGTGGTTGTTGCATTTTGATGGATCAACAGGAAGAGAGGGGCAAGGAGCAGGAATTTGGATTACAAGTCTAGATGATGAAAGTAAGTTCTTTTCTTACAAATTGAATTTTGATTGCACTAATAATATGGCTGAGTATGAATCTTTGATTTTGGGCTTAGAAGTTTTGAAAAGAATGGGTGCCCAAAATATTACTGTTTGTGGAGATTTTGAATTAGTCATTAAGCAAGTTGAGGGTGTGTATCAAACAAAGGATGTGAGAATGAGGGCATACAGAAATTTGGTCATGGACATGTTGGAAAATTTCCAATAACATTCATTCATTGTTAAAACTAGGGACCAAAACTCAGTTGCTGAATCCCTAGCTATCTCTGCAAGTCTATTTATAATTCCCATTCATTCCAGTGAAAGATATGAGGTAGAAGTTCTTCATAGACCTGCTATCCCTGATAACATTATCCATTGGCAAGTCTTTGAGGATGACCAGCGAGCAAGAAACTTTATTGAGATGAAAGAAGAGTTTGAAAATACACAAGTAGATCAACAAAACATGCTTGCTGAATCAAAGGGAAATTATGAAGTGTTACAGCTGAGGAATAACTCTATACCCAAAGGCCTCATATCCCTTGAGAAGCTTTTTGATCAGAATGATGTGTTTAAGTCTCCTAGGATACAAGCTGATGATGAAGAGGTAGAGAGTTGTAACCTTAGTACAGTAGCTATACCAAAAATAATTAAGCTTTCAAAGTTTCTTTCAGTTGATATGAAATAGAAATATATTGAGATGATGAAAAGGTTCATAGATGTTTTTTCTTGGAGTTATGCTGATTTGAAGAAGTATGATCCTACTATCATTCAACATACCATTCCCATTAAACAAAAATGAAAAGCCTTGCAAGCATAAGTTGAGGAGGATTAATCCACTTCTCATGCCTTTAATTGAGAAGGAAATCAAGAAACTCTTTGATGCCAAAATTATTGTTCCAATCAGATTCTCAAAGTGGCTTGCAAAATTGGTTCCAGTAAGAAAAAAGAGTGGAGAAATCATAATATGCATTGACTTCAAAAACTTGAATAAAGCCTCTCTGAAGGACAACTACCCTCTCCCAAATATGGACCAAATTTTGCAGAACATTGTTGGTTCCCAAAGGATGTCTATGCTTGATGGTTTTTTAGGATACAATTAGATACTTGTGCATCTGGAAGATCAGGAAAAAACAACCTTTACCACACCATGGGGCACATTCATGTATGCCAAGATGCCCTTTGGTTTGATGAATGCAGGAGCTACCCTTCAGAGGGCAATGGACATTGGTTTTTCTAAGGAGAAGGGCAAGATGATGGTTGTCTATCTAGATGACATAACAGTCTTCTCAAGGAGGGAAGAAGATCACTTGAAGCACCTAGAAAATATTCTGCTGAAATGTAGAAAGTTTGGCATTTCTATCAATCCCACTAAAAGAATTTTTGTTTTAGCTTCATGTAAATTACTTGGACACATTATTTCTAAAGATGGGATTAAGATTGATCCAAACAGGGTCAATGCAATTTAGAAAGTGGATCTGCCTAGAAGCAGAAAGGAAATTCAGTCTTTCCTTGGAAAGGTAAATTTTGTGAGGAGGTTTATTCCTAATTTTGCTGAGATTGTAAAGAACATAACAAGGATGCTAAAGAAATGAGCTGACATCAAGTGGATAGCAGAAGCAAAGCACTCATTTGAGGAGATAGAAAAAGCACTCACCCAAGCACCAATGTTGATAAGCCCGGATTTCTCAAAAGGATTTCCGGTTTTTACATTTTCATTAGAAAATACAATTACTGGAGTTTTGTTGCAGAAAGGACATCAAGGTACTAAGCAACCCATTTCATTTTTTAGTAGGACATTAGCTAACTCAGAGCTGAAATACAACATCTTAGAGAAGCAAGCTTATGCCTTGGTCAAGGCCATCAAAGATTTCATAATTTACATTATGCATTCTCATATTATAGCTTTTGTTCCTAATGTTGTTGTGAAAGACATTCTAACTCAAGTTGATCCTGATGGTAAGAGGGGGAAATGGATTGCTAAGTTGCTGGAATATGATATAGAGATCAAGCCCACAAAATTGGTCAAAGGACAAGGCCTAGCAAAGCTGATGGCACAGTCAAACTTTGACTGTCTTGACATGAACTTAATTGCAAAAATTTCAGAAATTTCAGATGAAGAGGAAGAACTGATCCCCATTGAAGAAAAGTATATCATTTCAGATTGGTACAAAGACATTGTTTTTGTCCTACATCATCATAGAGCACCTGCTGAGCTGAAAATGTCCAAGGTGAGATTTGTGAAGTTAAAGTCTTTGAGGTACTGCATCATTGACAAAAATCTGTATTGGAAGGATACCGATGGTATTTTGTTGAATTGTTTGCTGAAAGAGGAGGCTGATAAAGTGATTGAGGAGTTCCACAAAGGAGATTGTGGAGGTCATCATTATTGGAAGGATACAACAAACAAGATTTTCAGAGCAGGGTATTATTGGCCTACAATGTTTAAATATGTCTACAAAAAGATTGTTGCCTGCCATGAATGCCAAATTCTTGATGGTAAGAAGAAGCTTGTACCTTTACCCTTAATGCCTATCTATGTTGAGGCGCCATTTCAGCAGTGGGGGCTAGATTTTATTGGTGAGATTCACCCATCATCTTCAGGTCAACATCGCTGGATTCTGACAACAACTGACTATTTCAGCAAGTGGATTGAAGAAATCCAAAATAGGCAAGCAAATGATTCAGTTATCATTTCATTTTTGGAAAATAATATATTGTCTAGATTTGACTGCCCTATGAAGATCATCACTGATAATGCACAGGCATTTAAGTGTAAGAAGTTGATTAGTTTTTGTCATCAATATCACATTTCACTTGGGAATTCTACTACATATTATCCACAAGGGAATGGTATTGCTGAATCTTCTAACAAGAGCATTGTGAGGATTATTAAGAAGGTGTTGCAGGAAAATAAGAAGTCATGGAATTTGAAGCTAAAGTATGCTCTGTAGGCTGATAGAGTATGCACAAAAAGATCAATTGGAACTTCACCTTGTGAGCTGGTATATGGAGCTGAAGCCATTTTTCCTACATCCTTAGGAGTGCCTGTCATGAAGTTACTGCAAGGATTGGAGGAGGAGCCAAATGCAATTCAGAGAAGGATCAAGCAGTTGATAGCTTTGCAAGAGAAAAGGGAGGAAGTCTATAACAGTAATCAACAATCTCAAAACAGAATCAAGAAGATATTTGACAAGAAGGTCAAGGAAGAAAATTTTCAAATCAAAGATGTGGTTTTGAAATGGGAGTCTAGGATTGAAGAGAAGGGGAAACATGGTAAGTTTGAGAACATTTGGAAAGGTCCATTCAGAGTAGCTGCATTTCATGGGAACAACACTTACATTTTGCAGGAGATGGATGGACAACCATGTGCTAGAGGGCTTGTCAATGGCAGGTTTTGGAAGAACTACTCTTCTTAATTTTTGTTGATCACTCATTCCATTGTATATATTCCATTTTATATGTTTTTCTTCTAATAATGACAATTTGATCATCAAGCTTGAGTCCGAGGTGAAGGCCATTAGAGTTTGAAGAAAAATCTTGGCAAGTTTCACAATTTTTTTTTTGTTTTCAAGAAGATGGATAGCAGCACTGGAACTACTAGTTCTTTGGTGTACCACTGGGGCACACCATCCCAAGTGGAGCCACTGTTATCACTAAAAAAATGAAGCATAAATTGACAAAGTCATATAGGTTCATGTGTCAAAGGTAGGGTTGTAGGATTCATTTTTTATTACTTAGTCAAAGAAATTTTTTAATTTTTCTTATTTAATCTTACCCTAAGGTCCAATCCCACTCGCTTTCAAACTCCTTCATGTCACATCATTCATATTTTTTTGGAAATTTTCAATTCCCAAGGTTTTAGTACCGAAATGGTGGTTTTAGCCAAGAAACCACAGTTTGAAAAATTACACTTTTCGCTATGAAACCATCGCTACTTTTGTAGCGAAAACATCCAGATTTACACTAAACACGCTACGAAAGTGTGGCTTCCTGTCTGTCTTATCAGATTAGCTGTTTGGTGTCAGAATATCATTGTGAAAGGGTAAGTTAGATACCATTCGAGTCACTGAGGGATAAGAACAACGTACATTCTCAGGTCTAAAGTCATCATCACCATTTTAGGTATGTATGAGTCATCATTGTGTTATGAGTGGACATGAAACTTCAAAATATTTCCTAATTCAGTCATTTCTCATTCTTCATTCCTTCTTTGCGTGATATTGAGCTGTGGAGAGCTATTGCATTGAGCCAAAGCTATGGCCGATATTTTCAAAGGTTTACAAAGATCACTGATCAAGCGAGGCTAAGAAGGCATTAAAGAAACCATGGCAGAAAAAGAAGGACAAATAAGGGTGGCCAATGTCTGAGATATGAACCAACATATATGAATATGATCAATGAAGACCCAACAACTGTAGAAGTCTTTAGAAGGATAGGATGCTTACAGTTTTGTGAAAGATTACAAGGTTGCCATGTACAGGTTTCCAAAGAATTTTCTTTAAACTTCAGTGGAACAGCTACCAAAATGGGGATGCTTAATCTTTCCATTACACCAGAGGTCATTGCAGCAGCAACAGGGATTCCAAAGGGACAAGAGAAATGGTTCAAAGGTTTCAAGTTCATCATGGAGCAATGCAAAGAGTTTATGAATCCTGAAAACGGTGAAATAGACCTTACTAATGCCATTCCGAGGAGATGCATGAAAGATAACTACTCAAAGTTGCTGCTCATCATCCAGAAATATTTTGCTTGTGAAGGGAGATACCATAAAGTTTACTGATGCTGCCTCAACAACAAAAACCCACAATATGCATATAAAACTTAAAAATGCATACCCCCATGTATAAAATCCAATAATCTGGTGTGGAAGCTTCTTATTAAATCTTCAAAAGAAGATTTCCTCACTTTTTATCCCATGGTTATAAAACCCAATAATAATAGATACATATGCAGAAACTATCCCTTTTCATGATCTTGTGGTTATAAACCATTATTAGAACCCCTTCATTTAAATTCTGACTCTACGAAATCGACTTAGGTTAAAATACCCAAGTACTAGCATAATTTCATATCCGCTCATGATTTCAACTCTATGGTTTAAACCCCAAACTACCAATCGAGAACCATATCTGGGCCCATGGCATACCCAACACACTTATTTGACATGTCTTACCTTACCCAAACTTTTATTGCCCTTATGATGAACTCTTTCTCCGTTCACTTCTATTATAATAGAAATTAAACATACCTTTATGAACCATGCCACAATACTTCACATATCCTTGCGAAATTTCATTAAACCCAAACTTTATGTTATAAAGTTAACATAACACTTTATAACTTACCATTTCCACCTATCAACAGGCCGCACACATGTCAAAGGCTCACTTGCATGTTAAATCATATATGGCCCACACTTATTTCAACGTACCTATTCATCGTCCAACATTTATCAAATTTGATGGCTGACGCTTCACCACACTCCAGCTTAACAATCCAATGACTATCGCATAACAAAGATGCATGCCCCTTGATGGTTCAAACTTACGCGAAATGGCCGGTTTTAAGATACCACGTGTCAACTTCTAAACACTATCGCGTTCGCACAAGCAATTAACACTTACCACACTAAAGCTATGCGAAAACCATCGGTTGGTATTAAAAACCATCTTCACTGTTCCATATCTGCTATTGACTCATGGTTCCACACCTCATTGACCAAGGTTTCTCTCGCTTATCCTTTCCAATCTTCTGGTTCCAAACAGGTCACAATTCCAACGTAAATTATCATTTTTCCGTGCTCTTTTCTCCACAGTTTCAACCTGGAATACGAATTTCAAAATGAATGCAATAATATGATCTTATCAAACAGAGATTCATTCCAATGTATGATCATCACAAATAGAGTTTTCTTCCTCTGTCATGCTGCCAGTAATTCATTCAGGAACAATTAAATCTCATTCCTCAAATACTCTCAATTCTGTCTGCTCTACAACACAGCCCCCAAACACCTTCAACTCCACAGGATCCACCGGAATATAAACATGATATCAAAATGTATATCATGCCACTTTACCAAAATGAAATCCACAAGTTCTACTCTACCATTCATTCATCAAAACATTCGTCGCAGTTCCTTGGTCTTCCGAAAGGGAATCTATTGAATTCCTTGTGAATTTGATTTTAGAGAATCTGATTTCTATCTCAGATTCTCCCAAAATACACCTGCACACTTATATTATGGAAAACCCTGATTCAAACACAAATCAATCATTCAATGTACATAATATCAACTTCAATTATGAAACACGAACTTGGAAATTGAGTTCTCTATATTTAAATCAATATTTACATAGGAATTTTTCTTCCTTTGGCCTGATCTTCTGTATCAATGGCCTTTCTATCAATTTGCCTGTAGGCTTACAACAAAAACCCTCTGTCTATCTAAACCTACTCTAATTCTTTTGTTTTTCTCTATACCTTGAGACTTATAATTTATGCAAAAGTTTCTGAACCAATTTAGGTTCAGATCCTCCATCATCTCAACAAAATCCTCCAAATCCTCAAAGTCCTAAAATCTATCCTTTATCCCTAAAAATCCTTTCAAATCCCATAAATCATGAAACCAATTCTAATTTAAGATTTACAATTAATTCTCAAATCTCTCAATCCATATGAAATCTCAACTATCCTAATTCTCTCATGTTCTCCAATCATTCGGGAACATTTACAAAATTCCTCTCAATATTTAATTAATTCTTACTCTAAATCACCCAAAACATTAATAATTACATTAATAACCAATCTTCTTTGAAAACACTAGATCCCTATGTCTATTAAAATACAAAGGATTTTCCTAGCCTAATGCTCCTGCATCATTTACTCTTATCATTTCAAGCTTATCCTACACTTTACTGGGAATACATCTCTTGATCTGCCTTTCTATTTACACAGAAGTTTATAAAAAATGGCAGATAAGGTCCAAGCAAAATCTGAAGGGAGTGAGACTTCATTGTTTCATCATGGTTTAATTAAATTGTTGGTTTTAGATGAGCTTGAAAGACTAGGCAGATACTGGTCTTCATTTTTGTTTGTTAGTGGTTTTGAATTGGATGCTCTTACTCCTTCAAGAACTCCTAAACCTAGGAGAATCCCATCACCCTTAGTAGCAGAACAAAGTGAACCATTGGTGGAAAAACCAAGTGAACCAACAAGAGTAGAACCAAGTGAACCAGTCATGATGGAAACAGAGAAATTGCAGAGTTTTGATACACCAAATGTTCCACCTGCAAAACAAAAACCAAAAGAGGTCAAACCTGCAAAACAAAAACAAGCTGTGATTAAACAAGGAAGCAAAATGATGACAAGGAGTCAAACAATGGATTTAGAGGATCAAACAGTGGCTGTAAAAGACAGAGCAGTAGCTAAAGGAAATATAGAAGACATATTACATGCCATTGACATATAAGAGACTGCTATAGTCCAGACTGACAATATAGAAGAAGGTGGACATAAACTAAAGAAGGCCAAATCTGGAAAGAAACTAGAATTTGGAGAAGATGCAGGTTTTATGTTCCAAGAAAGAAATCCCATGAAAAGGCATGTTAGAAATCTATTAGAGAGCAGTAAATAGGTTCATCCACCTACTGATGTAGTCCAGCCACCACAAGACATCATTGATCTTTCATCACCTGCAGATAAAGATACAGTTAGCAAATCAAAGAAAGGAAAAGAGAAGGTAATGGAAAAAACAGAGTTTGAACTCGTTGAAGAACAGTTGAAGTTGGCCAACCATGAAATTGTTGTTATGAAGAAAGAAGCAAGGAAGCACAATGTCTAGAAGGTTGATTTGAAAAGATGAAGGATATTTGGGAAGAGCAGGTTGACAGTGTTTCCAAGACCTTAGATAATACACAACAGTTTATCAAATGGACCATGCCATTGAGGAAGGAGGTGAAGCATGTTAGGAAAATGAACTTGCAGTTGAAATCTACTAACAGGAAGTTGAAGGACCAAGTTAAAGACCTCCAGGAACATCTTGAACTAATCCATGAGGAGTTGGAGAAAAAAGGCCTTAAAATGACAGTAGTTGAGGAGCCAATTGCTCAACTCATCATCAATGAGGAAGAAACCCCTCAAGAATCATAGTGTGAGTTGGTTTATGATTTTGAAGGCTAATGGCATGTTAGAAACTAAGTTTTGAAACCTGGAAAGTTTATTTTTGAAGTTACACAGAAATCTGGAATTTTCACTGCTTTCAACAGTTTTGTAGCATTCCTGGGCTTGAAGAACAGGAAAATGCTACGAAACTACTGTAGCTTTCCTTTTTGCATTTTGAAGCAGTTTTGGGAGCTTACAAGAGGTGAAAATGGTATGTAAGATGCATTGGTATGTAAGATGTAAGATGTAGTGAAAAGGCCTCCAAAGGCTATCAAACCAATCAGATCACAATGGGAGAATGTGTGATGAGGTGATGAGAAAATGACCTCCAAGTCTCTCCAATTTATATCCTTCAGTGAGGGTGTGTGACACATCTATTAGGCATGTGAGCCTACATTACAAATTTGGCCAACCTTGCACATGTGGAAAATAAATTCAAAATAGATGTTCTGCTCATCCAAACAAGATGATATTTAGATCAATCTTGCACCTCTCCGAAAGATGAATCCAACAAAAATATGACCATTGCCATATGACCAAAACTTGTTCAACAACTAGTTACTTTAAGAAGTTATACAAGGGAAAGAAGAACACCTAAAAGGTAGGAAGATTATGCTTCATCTTTTGTGTTGACTACTGAAGATGGGGAACCCTATGTTATCAGGAAGTAGTGGATGATGCAAACAAATAAAAATGGAAAAAGGGCATGGAAGAAAAAATGGATTCCTTAGCCAAGTACAATACATGGGATCTTTTAGAACTTCCTGAAGGGAGAATTATTTTGGGATGCAAATGGGTCTTCAAATTAAAACAAAATTTTGATGGAAGTATCGAAAGGTATAAGGCGAGGCTAGTTGCAAAAGGGTATTCTCAGGTTGAAGGTATTGATTTTCATGAGATTTTTTCACTAGTTGTAAAACTTGTTTCTATTCATACTGTGTTAGCACTAACTACATTACTTGACCTTGTGTTAGAACAATTAGATGTTAAAACAACTTTTCTTCATGGTCATTTGGATGAAGATATATATATATGGAACAACTAGAAGGTTTTGTACTAGGTCGCAATGAAAGATTAGTTTGCAAGCTCGGGAAATCATTGTATGGCCTGAGGCAGTCGCCTAGACAATGGTAAGACTCCTTCATGGTGAGCCATAATTTTATCAGAAGTGAGTATGATCATTGTGTATACTTCAAAAGTTTCAATGGCATATTCATTATCATGATGTTGTATGTTGACGATATGCTTATTGCAAGAAAAATAATGGAAGAAATCAATAGGTTAAAGGCTCAACATTTTAGGAATTTTGATATGAAGGAACTTAGAGCAGCAAAACATATCTTGGGCATGGAGATACACAGAGACAAGAAGAATGGTAAGCTCTTGTTATCACGGTAGAAGTATGTGGAGAAAGTACTTGAAAATTTCGGTATGAACACTGTGAAACATGTTAATGTTCCATTAGCTTCCCATTTTAATATTTCTTTGGTTTTGAGTCCTAGAACTGATGAAAAAAAGAAGTATATGTCTCATGTATCATATGAAAATGCAGTAGGAAAATTAATGTATGCGACGATATGTACAAGACCAAACATTTCACATGCAGTTGGAGTTGTCATCAGGTTCATGGCAAATCCAGGGGAAGAACATTGGCGAGCAATGAAATGGGTGCTTCGGTATTTGGGAAGCACAAGTGACCATTGAATCATCTTTGATGGTCGTGAAGGATCAGTATGCAGATATGTGGATGTTTATTATGCAAGTGATTTGGATAAAATGAGGTCTACTACAGGTTATGTTTTTACTCTTGCAGGTGGAGCAATCAGTTGGATGTCAAAGCTTCAAGAGATAGTTGCTTTGTCCACTACTGAAGCAGAGTATATAGCTACTTCAGATGCCTGTAAAGAGGCAATTTGGTTAAAAAGAATGCTTGATGAGATTGGAAGGACACAAGAGAAAGTGAATGTGTTATGTGATAGTCAGAGTCCTATTCATTTGGCTACTAATCCAGCTTATCACAACAAGACCAAGCACATTGATGTTAGGTATCACTTTGTGATACATGTGATCGATGGCAGAAAAGTAGTTCTCAAGAAGCTCCATACACAGGAGAATCATGCAGACATATTCACGAAACAAGTTGAGATGGTGCCTGGCTTCTCTTGGCTTGCAGAAGAGATGATGAATGGGCATGGGCAAGGGATTAGGAAAATTTTTATCAAGGTGGATTTTGTTGAAATGTGACAACAAAAGTTGAGTAATTAATGGGAAAATTTAGTTATCACCGGTCAGTCAATTTGTATAACGAAGAAGCGGTTACAAAACGATGTAACGAAGTAGCCCATATTAAATTGAGGTGGCCTGAGAGGCTTGCAACTATGGAGAATAATTCTTGATTAATAGAAGTTTCCAATCCCTTGCCCCGTGGACGTTTCCTTGACACACTGTCAAGGTTTTACCACGTAAATTATTGTGTGTTTACTTGTGTATGTGTGTCGGTTTCCATTCAGTTTGATTCATTTCTTTCTTGTTTTATAACTGCTAAGTTCAATAAAATGTTGGACAGACTATGATTTTCAGATGCGCTGACATATACATCCGCTAAAAGCAATGAAAAGTTCGTTCAAGTAAATTTCCATTAACCAAGTACAAAAGAAGCAGAATATCGAGGCAAATGCCCTGTCAAAGGAAAGGTAAAGTGGTCTTTGAAGAGAGAAAAGATGATACAACTATGCTTCTAGATCCAATATATATTGGTTGCATCTTAGGAGTTGATCGTCGAATACTTATTGAAATTTATGGCCATTAAATGTAAGTTAAAATCTTGACTTTGCTATCTATGAGAAAGTTATGAATTCAAATCATTTTTTAAATATATAGAATTTATATTTTAGACTATTGAGGACAAATTTTGCTCATCATATTTGAGCATGAACCTGAAAATGTATTTTTGGTTTTGTTTTTTTTGGGTCAAAAAAATTCTCTCTTTTGATACTTGTAAGTGCTGCAACACTTAATAAGTGTAACTTCTTGTCTTCTTAAAATAAATGACGACTGTTTTCCCATTAAAAAAAAAATAAAAAAAATTCTAGAAATGGTGAAATGGTGAAACTTATCTGCTGGAATCACGATTTCCCTTCATTACAAAATATTCAATGTGAATTTTCGAGTGGGTTGTGTGCTGATATTACCAGTGTATGACACTGACTTGACCTTCGTAGAAGCCATTGCAGGAGAGGACACAAAACCCTGCAAAAATGGTTGTGAAAACAATGAACATGAAACTTACCCTGAGTAGGTTGGGACGCCATGCTCTACTACTTTAATGGAATCTATAGTGAGTAGATGCCATGCTCTACTACTTTAATGAGTTCCAAATAAGTCAATACTTTGTGGGCTTGTTTTTGGGAGGAAGAAAACGATTGCAAGATGGCGTCTTCGATCTGGAGTAACTGGGATTTGTTGATATTTTGAGCAGCAACAAAACATCTTACCCCTAACATAACTTTAGAGGATTGTTACAACTCAAATATAATCACCTACCTTGCTAATATACATAGAACATGAGACTAGTTAATTAGAAGGGTTTTATGCCTAGGTGTTGGGTGAGACTGCTCGCTTCGGCAATGTACAAGTTTCGAGCGATCGATCTAGGCCGACATAGCTTCTTCGCCATCTCTTAAGGAGAAAACATCCCCCTTATAAATGCACCACTCCCTAATTCCATTCAAAAGGGGAAAAATTACACACATTCACTCCACGCTGCTATGTAATACACAAGCCACTTCTCCAACCATGTGACCACGTTTAGTCCAACCCCTTTATATTATGATTGAGCACGGAATTTTAAAAGAAAATGATGATCTTTAAAAAAATTGATTCTCAGACTTAAAATTATCACTAATTAAAGTTATATACTCTCATTATAGTTTCACCTTTCAGCGATCCAAAATCCAATTTCCTTATATTTAAATTAAGTGGCAAGTACTATCTACTAATTAGCACTTGTTTTTATATGTCAACGTGCTATTAATTTGACATATTTTACTATGCAAAAATTCTCCCAAGAATAATTCAACATGGCTTGGGAATCCTTCTAGAAATGTTTTGAATTGTAAGTGCCTTTGAAGAAAAGAAACACTCTTTATGACAATTTGCATTCAATTGAAAGGATTTTTTAGCACCAACTTTTGCAATTCAGTAGGAAATTAAGACAACGAGGAAGACATATTTACAAGCACAACAAACAACATACAATCTTTTATGTCAAATTATCATCGACATGGAGGGCATGCATACTGAAATAAATTTAAAAAAAAGGACTAAAAAAATCAAGTATAAAATTGTAGGATGCATGCACATACTCCAACTTAAACTTAGCAGATATAGGCCAAAATGTTCTCTTCACTACAAGGTCAATACAAGGTTTAAGAAACAAAAAAAAAAACACTCAAAAAACCAAGCAAAAAATTGTAGGATTCATGCTTAGTAGATATAGGTCAAAATGTTCTTTTCACTATAAGGTCATTAGAAGGTTTAAGATGATTGTCGAACTCAAAAGATAAAAGTTAAAATTCCTACTTGCAAACACATAACTCCCCCTCCGTTTACAAGCTTCAACCACATTTAATGCTTTTCTACTGCCAATCAATGTGGGAAAAATAGATTATTAAGAAATTTCCCAATGGCAAGTCATTAATGTAACCATTAGAAATAACAAATATCAATTCCCCTTCAAACCTTTGTCAATTTTCCCAAAACGTATCATCATTTCTAAGAATGCGTAATTTCTCGATATGAACTCAGACCACTTATTAAAAAAAAAACCACTTTATTCTTGGGAAAACCAATATTTATAGAATGTTATTAAATTATGAGAAGATACGTAAATGCATTAGGAATGGTTGGACTCTCTAGCTACTTCTGGTCTCAGGATTGGTGTTATGTGAATGTGTAAGGTGTTACCAGCATTGCTCATGGTTTTGGGTCTTTTGTCGCTAATATGTTTTTATGGCTCTCAGGAATTTCTTTGTTCAAGCATGGCACAGGTATTGATCAGGAGTTCATAAATTTTGCTCCAAATTGAAATTTATAGGATTGGGTTGAAACCAATATGGTTGCATATATCTCGTCTTCTTGATTCCAACACTGTGAAAGGTTCGAAAAATTGATGTCGTATGAGGGAGATATCGCGTTCTGATCGAATTCCCAAACAGGGAAATTTTGTGACAAGTTTGACTGGGATGCCCAGTCAGCAAGGAGGACGCACAGTCAGCAAAAGGAATATTTTGAGGAATATTCCTTTCCTCAGAACCAATCCCAGGCTGACATGTGGCGTGTTTTTATTGGTTGAATGTATTTGTACGTTTTGTTTTTTTGACCAATTGGAGGGTGACACGTGGCTAGCCCTGAGGCCGCCACGTGTCCCCTTAGTGGTGTAGTAAAATTTTGTTAAGGTTGCAGGAGTCGACCCCGCAACCTTCGGCAGAGCACGTCCACGACTTAACTGCCGGTGCTATGTTGATACTTGACCCTTATAGCAGTCAGGTCCTATTTAAACATTATTGCAAAGTGGAGTGGGGGTTGGGGACCGCCGGCGGTCCCAACCCGCTAGCGATCCCACGATATGGTCACATGACATTACAATAAACCACCGCATATGATGTTAACCTCCGTCAGTTTTTTCTGCCGACAGTTGCATTACGATGTGTCACTTGCAACAGTGATCGCCCATTTTCTCCGCGCGGTTAAGCCTTAACTCCGGCAGTTTTAACTCCAGTTTTAAACTTATTTGCGGGGTTTGTGCTATGGTTTCGCCAACTGTCGCAGTAACCGCAGAATGGGGGTTGGCATGTGGCCACCCCTAGCTGCCTAATTAAATGTTGCGGTTTATTTTGGCAGACTTTTAGCCAGCGCTACATTTGTGTGGATTTCACCATTTTTGACTCCAGTTAAGTGGAGTCCTCCAAAATTAGTGGAGATTTTCTAGGTGTTATTGGGAAACTTAGTAGGAGACTCAAATTTCGCCCATTCAGAGTGAATGAAGAGTCATTCTAGACTAATTGGAGTATTCTAGAGCCATTGGTGTAGAGAAAAAAAACCATTAGAGGCCTGCAACTACATGTATTTGAAAAATTTTGATCATAACGAAAGATGGACATGCCATTGGGAGCTGGACCAGCAGATGTAGCCCAGGAGGGATGAACTGCTTCATCATGCCTGTTATGTAAATGTTATGTGGTGACTTATTTCTCTGTTTTCGACTACTGTTCAGTGTATTTTGTGCTTATTTCATGCTTCTAATTCACTAAAATCATCTACAATTCATGGTTAAAATCCTCATTCCTTAAGCAAACTAAAGAGACAAGTATGCACATGTTTATAAACTGAAAAGACACTTAGCACAACAAAAATAATATAGTTCTTCTAGATCAGATTGGTATCAGAGCTAGAGTTTATTCTCTGGTATTGTTTTGTGCAAATAATTGTTTAACTGTTTGCAAGTTTTTAGATGCTTACTAGGCTCAAGCTCAAAAGAGGAGAAGGCAAATTGGTGGGAGAAGAAGGTTCTCAAGAAGATCCAAAGCAAAGGAGAGCAATATTGCCACAATCTCCACCACCTAGTTCACCTCCTAAGGAAGCAGAAGCTACATTAAGTATGCCTCATGAGTAATGAGAAATCCATGAAGAAGTTGATCCCAAAGAGGAAGAAAGAGTGTTCAGGAAGGCATTCCTTGACATGACTGAGATGGTTAGAATCCTTTATCAAGAAAGGAATGAGAGACTAGAAGGAGAAGGATCCAAACTTCACAAGGAAGGACAAGGATCTTCAGGAGGTCACAATGATGAAGATAAGTCAAAGAAGGGAAATGGAGGAAATGGAGGCAATGGAGAGCCATCATCCTCACCCTCATCATCATCATCCTCTACTTCATCTTCAGTACATCAGCCACAAAAGTCAAAGAACACTGGTAAAATTCCTTTTTTAAAACTTGATGTTAAGTTTGAATTGCCAATGTTTAATGGTGAAGTCAATGCAGAAAAGCTTGATAATTGGATTAAGCAATTGGAGATCTATTTGTGTAATGTTCCTACTTAGCCCAAGCTAAGAGGAATATTCAATTTTGTTTCATTTTCTGTTGATTGAATAAATGAATCAAGGAGGACATGTAAAACTCCCGAAAACAATGAATAAATCCATGCCTATGTGAACAGAGACAAATTTGGGCTATATAAAATAAACACTTACAGGTGTGAATGCGTTTGAACTATGAGACTGGGTCAACCTTGACCAAATCCACAGCGCAGTCTAGATTCAATGTACCTCATGGATACACAGCGCAGTTCTAAATGGAGGCTCCAAATGTGAAAGGAGCTAACTCATTAAAGTGGTTTAGGGTTTGACAAGGCTTTTATCTTATAAAAGGAAGAGGAGAGCAGCATGAGAGGGTTGTTGATGATGATAATTTTCTGAAGATATTATTTGTTTAGACATTTCTTATTCTCTTGATGTTTAGCTGAGAATAGTGTTGTTTAGCACTAGGGTGTTCCTGATCGGGAATCTCACCTCCTTCCTAGAGCAGCTCTTGGAGGAGCATTGTTTGTCTTGTCCACTATCTGGCATTTGGCCAAGCTTCATCTTACATCTACAGCGCTGGTCCTATTTAGGATTGGGTTTTCCTTATGAGCTGCAGCAAGTGGAGGATAGATCTCTTCAGATCTATGCAGCTCTAGCACCCCTTTTCACTGGGTAAGTCATCTATCCCTTTGATAAGAGTGTTCTAGACCTTGGGAGCTTCAGATCCAAATCTTGGCATCAGGCCAAAGTGTACTCAGAGTCTACAACATAGTCCCTTTTGCAATACTGCGTTATTTGCAGTAGCAGAATTGCAGGGAGTTTTGGCAACAGCTTGGAGGAGAGATCTCTAGTGATTGGATCCTTCCTTTCTCTGTGGTGATCCATGGATTGGCCATCCAATCCATGTTTATTTCAGATCTGATCTGCTGTACATCTTATACTTCAAAATTTTTTGAATATTACTGCAGATCTGTAACTTAGATCTCAGATCTACTCTTGTACTTTCATGTTTTGTTGAGATCCCCAAGGGGAATGTATAAAGGAGCCTTTCTTGTATACAGATCTAAAATTGATCTATAATTTTGTATACAGATCTGCTCTAGATCTAAGTTGTAACATACTATTGCTTCAACCAATGGAAATAATGCTATCAATCTTGTTAGACATTTCTTGTGGTTTTAGCACCTCATTTTTTAGGGTTTCTTCTTGTATAATCTTCTCCTTTCCGTTATACATTGTATAAGCTGCTGTGTAAATCTATTTTGCTGATGTATAGCTAAAATATGAGCCTCCATACTAATCTCCTACAAGTATTGGGCTGAACTGCATTATTTTCCAGCAGTTTGTTTTGTATTGCTGCAGTCCCCTTCTTTGGGCATTTTCTAGTTGCACTAGGTGTGGGGAGACCTGTTTAACCCACCTAGGAGGATTTTTTTTTTGAATCCCTCTTGGATTCAGGTCTTAAATCGTCAGATCTAAGGGGTCCAAGTGCTGGTTTCCAATCCTATAGCATACATTCCTGAAAAATGCGTTTTTAAGGCATGCCTTGCTAGCAGTCCCGATTTTGGGATATTACAGTGGTATCAAAGCCTGATCTTTGGCTCAGCCTGTGAGTTTTAGCCATAAGAAGATTGAAGAGATCAATATGATGAAGAGGATGAGCTTGCTCTCATCAGTTTTTAGATCTAGAAAGGACCTCTCCAAGGAGGTTAAGAAGATGGAAGAAGGAGAAGAGGAGGGACCATGCACTTCCTACTCTCAAAGAGAAGAAGACATGAAGCATGAAGAACACTTGGAATCTGAAATTCTAAGTGAATATCTTGCTGAATACCGAGCTAAACCTAGAGCCTTCAGAGAGACTCTAGCTTTACCACAATTTATTCAGCTGAAAGACGAAAGAAGACCCCACAACTATGGGATGATGAGAGGCAATAGATTTCTATTGTCCACTTTTGATGGATCACTCACATGTGCAACAGAGGCTTGGGTGATGAATATAGAGGCTTTCTTCATGCTACATCCTGTAGTAGATAGAAAGGCTGTAGAAATTGCAACGCTGCACCTTGAAGGTGAAGCAAATATTTGGTGGTTCAGCCATTTGAGCCATGCAAGAGTGTCAACTCTTGTTGAGTTTTCTCAAAGATTGATCAAGAAATTTGGAAAAGAGGAGGAGAAGCCCTCACCACCAATTGAAGAGGCATGTACCAGCGCTATTGTAGCCATGGAGGAGCAGCCTTCATCTTCAACAGTTTGGGCAGCCAACACATATGAGGAGGAAACTCTTGCAGCCCTGCAAGGAGCTTCCAAATTTCACCAAGGTATGCTTAAATGCCCATCTCTTATCATTTTAGCAAACATTATGGATGGGTCCACATCATTGCATACTGTTGATTTAGAGCAACAGGATTGCATTGCGCTGTACAAGAGCAGTGATGTAGAGAAGAGGAAACATTCCTCATGGGAGAATTCAAATTGCAGCTTCATTCAGGAAGCCATGAAGGAAGCAGTAAGAAGGAGTAGACATCTGGAGATAAGAAACTCTATCTCCTCTCTAGATGACACTCTCTCAATGAGCATGCCACAGCTCAAAGAGAGACTTCGACTTGCAGCAGATCCAGGGCCTCTTGGGTTTTGGAAGGCCATGCATGAGGAGGAGATCTCATGGAGAGATTTCATTGGAGGTGCACTCCCACACATCATGGAGTGCAAGGTTCTTCAACAGTTTGAGGAGGTTCTTCCCTTCTCACACTTGGATCTTTATGGATTCAAGGAGGGACAGATAGATGATGGAGGACATCTTCGGATGGATAACATCTCTCATGTTTGTGTTGGACACTTCTTGAGCCTTACACATCATGATGGGAGGTTTTTGCCTACCACCTATTTGGGTCCTTATGGGATCAAATTGATCCTTGAGAAGATTGCATTTCAATATCCCATGAAATGCAAAGACAAAAATTTAATTTGGGAGGATGGTAGCCCTCATGGGAGGAGTACCAAGATGAAGGATGGAAGAAGACATCCACAAATGATTGAGTGGATGTGGATGGAGAGCAAGAAGCCGGTGAGCTACTTGCAAATTTATGATACCGGGCAGCAGGAGGCTTGGCTGCGCTGGTTACTCTTGAAGGAGTTTGGCCATCACTTGGCATACACTCTTCCTAAGGGTATGGGGATGGAAAAGATGTGGCAGGATGCATGCATCATTGAGCAGCAAAGAGTATGGATGCATGGTGTTTATGTGACATTCATATCATTCATTATGTCTTCATCACATGACTTGTATGATGAGAGCATGAGGAGGCCACAAATATTTTTGTTGCTTGGGTTATACTTGAGAAAGCAAGGGCAGGTTTACTCTCACATGTTGTATGATGTTGCAGGAGTATAATATGGCACTATCATGGTGCAAAGGGGCTGCTCCTTGGCCTTTGATGATCAGGAAGTACTTCCATTTTGGGAGGAATTTCCTAATTGCAGCAACATTGTTGGAGAAGTCTTTGCAAGGATCATGTCAAAGAAATGAGCTATGGGTTGGCAAGAGCCTATTTGCATAGGCCAACAACACTGTTCCTTTGGAGCATGCAATTATTAATGTATTCATGCATCACTTTACTTTCAACACATGGTGAGAATGTTGTTTTTGAATCTATCGATTATGTAACACAGTATTTGCATCTTCTTACCATTGTCATACAGTGCATTGCTCCACAAGAGGGCAAGTTTATTATTGAGCCCCATGAGCAAGATTTTGCCAGCTATTATGATGGAGACAACCATCCTTTGTTTAACCATGGGCAAGTGTTTGATTCTTTCTTGTATGCTCAGTTGGCACACTCACTCATTTACTATTCACTAGTAGATGTGATGATTCACACAACTAGCCATTTGTCAAAACACCACTTGCCATGTTATTTTCTGAAGTTGCAATAGGAGAGACTGCGATGTGTCCACTTGAGACATTGTTTGTATCATGCAACATCATGTAAAACCTTCAACAAACTTCTCATTTGGATATCCTATGATTATCATGTCCTATTCATCATGGATGAGATACTTTGGGCCAGCTTGTTCTTCAATGTTGGAGAGGAGATCCTTGGAGGATTGTTCTTCATTTTGCCACTTGAGGGCAATACTTTTGCAGCCCAGGATCAACACATAATCTACACTTATCATGAGTGGAGAGAAGGACAACATGGGGTAGACTACCTTGTCTACCATGTTCAGTTTTTCAGCCCGCCTTCATTGCATGAACTCAAGGTGGAGGAAAATATTCTAGAGTTGCCATGTTGGGAGGTGACTCATTTTGTATGGATGATTGTTTGGGGAAAGTTGTTTTCCCAATACATTCCAGTTCTATCCTTTCAGTTGCTTGAGAACAAAGAACATTTGGGAGGGGAGGACTGTAATGTTCCTACTTAGCCCAAGCTATCCTACTTAGCCCAAGCTAAGAGGAATATTCAATTTTGTTTCATTTTCTGTTGATTGAATAAATGAATCAAGGAGGACATGTAAAACCCCTGAAAACAATGAATAAATCCATGCCTATGTGAACCGAGACAAATCCGGGCCATATAAAATAAACACTTGCAGGTGTGAATGGGTTGAACTATGAGATTGGGTCAACCTTGACCAAATCCACAGCGCAATCTAGATTCAATGTACCATTACGGGAATTTTGAGGTCTAAAATGGGCCTCCTAAGGAAATAATAAAATAATAGCTAAATCAATGAAATAATATTTATGAATTTGAAATTCACATTTTGCACCACAATCGATGAAGCCATGGTTAAATTCAATTCAAAAGTTGTACCAAAATAAAATTAATAAAAATTTTGTATTGACATGACTATAAATAAGAATGATTTTTTCAAGAAAAAGTCATTATCATTGAGCAACTAATGCATTTGTCCTTTGTACTTAAATAACTTAAAATAAAATATAAATATAAAGTATAAATTCTTAATTATATAATATGTTATTAATTAAAATTTATATTATTTAAATTGTATAATAACATGTAATTATTGTACTATATAAAAATAATATAATAAATGTAATATATTATTTTATGTACGAATTTTATTCAAAATGTGTGAAATGGCATTTATTATGAGTACTTTACTTTGACTTTAAGAGTACTTAGAGCACTACCATGGTTAACCATGAGTTTTTATCCACCATTGAGAATGTGACAAGTAAGTACCTTTAACTCAAGCAATGCCACCTCAACCATTAGGGATGATGTCATCTCCTAAAATATGATTGGTTCTCATAAAGTGAATTTTATTGTACATTTTCCTTGGAAGCCCATTTTAGACCTCAAAATTCTCCCTAATATCATGGATACACAGCGCAGTTCTAAATGGAGGCTCCAAATGTGAAAGGAGCTAACTCATTAAAGTGGTTTAGGGTTTGACAAGGCTTTTATCTTATAAAAGGAAGAGGAGAGCAGCATGAGAGGGTTGTTGATGATGATAATTTTCTGAAGATATTATTTGTTTAGACATTTCTTATTCTCTTGATGTTTAGCTGAGAATAGTGTTGTTTAGCACTAGGGTGTTCCTGATCGGGAATCTCACCTCCTTCCTAGAGCAGCTCTTGGAGGAGCATTGTTTGTCTTGTCCACTATCTGGCATTTGGCCAAGCTTCATCTTACATCTACAGCGCTGGTCCTATTTAGGATTGGGTTTTCCTTATGAGCTGCAGCAAGTGGAGGATAGATCTCTTCAGATCTATGCAGCTCTAGCACCCCTTTTCACTGGGTAAGTCATCTATCCCTTTGATAAGAGTGTTCTAGACCTTGGGAGCTTCAGATCCAAATCTTGGCATCAGGCCAAAGTGTACTCAGAGTCTACAACATAGTCCCTTTTGCAATACTGCGTTATTTGCAGTAGCAGAATTGCAGGGAGTTTTGGCAACAGCTTGGAGGAGAGATCTCTAGTGATTGGATCCTTCCTTTCTCTGTGGTGATCCATGGATTGGCCATCCAATCCATGTTTATTTCAGATCTGATCTGCTGTACATCTTATACTTCAAAATTTTTTGAATATTACTGCAGATCTGTAACTTAGATCTCAGATCTACTCTTGTACTTTCATGTTTTGTTGAGATCCCCAAGGGGAATGTATAAAGGAGCCTTTCTTGTATACAGATCTAAAATTGATCTATAATTTTGTATACAGATCTGCTCTAGATCTAAGTTGTAACATACTATTGCTTCAACCAATGGAAATAATGCTATCAATCTTGTTAGACATTTCTTGTGGTTTTAGCACCTCATTTTTTAGGGTTTCTTCTTGTATAATCTTCTCCTTTCCGTTATACATTGTATAAGCTGCTGTGTAAATCTATTTTGCTGATGTATAGCTAAAATATGAGCCTCCATACTAATCTCCTACAAGTATTGGGCTGAACTGCATTATTTTCCAGCAGTTTGTTTTGTATTGCTGCAGTCCCCTTCTTTGGGCATTTTCTAGTTGCACTAGGTGTGGGGAGACCTGTTTAACCCACCTAGGAGGATTTTTTTTTTGAATCCCTCTTGGATTCAGGTCTTAAATCGTCAGATCTAAGGGGTCCAAGTGCTGGTTTCCAATCCTATAGCATACATTCCTGAAAAATGCGTTTTTAAGGCATGCCTTGCTAGCAGTCCCGATTTTGGGATATTACAATTTTGAATAAGACCTTCAAGATGATGAGAAATGCAAAATCCAGTTAGCTTCATTGAGAATAGAAGGTGCAACAATTGTTTGGTGGGGAAGCCAAGACTAGGGAGGAGATCAAGAATCATGGTTAGATTATTTTAACATGGACTGATTTCAATGCTGTGATAAAACATCATTTCTCCATTAGCTCATATGTAGAAAGCAAGCTTGAGCCGTCAAAACTTTGGAGGCAATTAAGGAATGAATGAGCAAGAATACACCCAAGAATTTAGGAAAGAGCTCTATTTAGGGAAAGAGCTCTCTTATTAGGGGCATATTTGCAAAGCCAAGATACTTTGCTCAAGTACATAGGAAGGCTTACATAGCTACCCACAAAACCTATTGTCATGTTTAACCCCACAAGTCTAGATGATCATGTATTTCGGGCCACATCTAGAAGCTAGGGGAAGAACATATCTGAAGAGGGTAGAAAGAAACATTTTAAGGGTAAAAACAAAGAGAAGACCTCAAAAGGTAAAAGCAAAAAGAATGCATTAGTTAAGAAAGAGGGAGAAAAAGTGGTTTGTAAAAATTGTTCATAAGAAGGCCATGATGAAACTCATTGTTGGAAATTACATCCTGAAATGAGGCCCAAGAAATACAATAACAAAGGGAAACAAAAAACTGTAGCTACAACTCAACATGATTTATGAGAGGATTCAGGTGATGAAATAAAGATTACAGCCATGGGATTGAAGAACATGGAGGGAAAATAAATTGAAACTAAACCCAGTACCATTACATCAAACTATCACATACATGCTCCAAATGAAGAAGAAAGAATCAAACTGTTTCATGTAAGGGTCATATCCAAACATACCAATATTGACACATTGTTTGACAATGGGTCACAAGAAAACTTAATATCTGAAGACTTGGTCAAGAAACTTAACCTTGAGACTGTTGAGGTCCTGTGATTTGGCAGATTGGCATACCAAATGACAAGGCAACATGTAACCAATCTTTAGAGTTCTAGGACCTAGCCTTCCTAGACTCAGAGAGGGATCTCTCAGTTTGTTTGCAAAGATGTGTGCTTTTTTGCTTTTAAGGATTGATTTTAGGCTAGTTATTAAGTATGAGTTTTGTTGTTTGTTTAGTTGGGTATGATGATCAAAGAAAATAGATAGAATGGGGAAATATCTAAGTCATTGGGAAATGGAGTCAAATGAAAGTCATGGTAAGTTCATCAATGGATCGGGGAGCATCATAGGGAAAATCTAACTTGGTCAGTGGATCTTCAAAGTTTAGGATAATGAGGCGAACATTAAGGGTAAGAATGAAAAGTAGGACAAAGAGCAATTAAGAATTCTTTATCATGTACTCTAAACAAGAAACATCTTTCAAGGCATCTGTTTTGAAGCAAGCCAAAGGACAGGGAAAACCATAGATTTCTTTGGACAAAATTTGAAGAAGAAAAACCTCTCATATAACAATCTAGCAATCAAAAGACTACTTTCAAATAAGAAAACATATAAGATAAATAGTAAGAGCAGCCTAAGATCAAACAAAAATAATCTAGTTTGCTTTTGACCAACTTTTTAGGAATCTTTAATGCAACCTTTTGAGACAGTCCAGAGGACAGGGCACATCATAGACTTCCTTGGTTTGGACTCTATTTAACATACTTTGAAAATATCTTTAGAAACAATATCTCAAATTGTACTCAAAGGAGCATGGACTCACCACTTAATTTCTTGGTTCCACTTTATTGAAATCATTCCTCAAAACAACCTCTCAAGCCGTACTCAAAGGGATATGGACTTACCAAAAGGGAGACTCCTTGGTTATATTCTATTGAATCATTTCTAAGATTACAAGCATAGATGGAACTGAAGGGCAATTAAGAATCCTTCAATCAGACCTTGCAGAAGAAAACATTAAGATAGTGTAAAAAGAACTAAGGTGCTTTCAAAAGACATTTCTTAGCCTAAAAATTTTACTCTACCGTAACAAAGAAAGATGGAACATAATGAAAATAGGAAATAACAATAACAGATAGAAGTACTTCACCAACAACCAAGCTCAGGGATCCAGTGATCTAGCCTCCATCAACAAACAAATTAGAACATTCATGAGATCCAAAACATCAATTTCCTTCAACTTCCAAGAGACTATGTATTACTTCAAAGGGTCATCAAATTCCAACAATACAATGAGTTCAAATGCAGTATTTATGCTGCAAATGAGGAGGCGAGGTTAAGATAGGGTTTCGGTATCATTAATTACAGAGTAAATGCATTCCTGACCTTGAAAACCATGCAAGGCTTAATGCAAGAATATCTGCAACTACTTCTCTGCTTCAATAACTTTGTCTTAACTTCTAAGGGAAAACAGGTGAAAAGTTTTAACTTTAAGGCCTATTCTTAACTATTACAATAACTGCCTTGACAGATAAAAATATCTTCTGACTGTGTAATAACTGTCCAAATGCCTTTATGTAAAGGAAACATGCTATAGGTGGTAGTTTGATCTTTTGGAGGAGTAACTGCCTCCTTGCTGAGTTTTTCGAGGCTATCTTTGGGTTATCTGTCTTTGTTTTAATCACAAATCTTCTTTTAGGAACTTAAACCTTGATTTGTCCTTGATACTCTGTTTTACTTGCCTTTATCTCTTTTTTTGCTTAATAACTATTTATTCCTTTATCTTTTATGCTTTAAACCTTTGACTTTCATCTTTAATCACTGTTTTAAAAGCCTAATCCTTTTAATTTGTCTTTGATCTCTGATTAGCCCTAAAAAAGGCCTTATGTTCTTCATGTCTTCACTGATGCTTGGTTGTGTTTGTCCTTTTTGTGCAGGGAGGGTTCTTTATGCATTGGAGGGTTTCATAACCCTTTGATGATCATGATTCACTGAGGGTTTGAACCTTTGTACAAACCCTTTGGCTCTTTTTATATGAATTTACCTCTGGATTGTCATTCAGAGGTCAATTTTAACCATTTGGAATGCCCCTTGGGGTATTTCCACCATTAAACCTGCAAAAAACACAAAAATATTAGTTTTTAAAACCTGCGGAGGGGTAAATTGTTTTTCTGGGGTTTTTGGCTTGTCGGAAGGCGTTTATAGAGGAGAAAACAACGCAGGGGCGAGGTTCTGAAGGCGGAACTGGGAGGAATATGAATGGAGGCGGGAAGAGGTTTTGAATTTGGCACGGAGAGGAAAGGCGGTTTTTGAAAACCGCGAATGGTTTTTCACGCAGAAGTTGGGCAGTAAGCGGTATTGGGCTGGAGTTGCGCGATACCACTTAACGACTGCCGCATGTCCTAGGCTAAACCACCCATTTCACGTGGAGTGGGGCGACTAAACCCTAGTACAAAATCCTGCGCGATATGGCTTTAGACCGTTAGATCTCGGGCTATGAGATCTATGGTGCGGAACTAACGGGGGATTGGCGTGCAGTTTACGTAGCGGGGACCCGGTGGACAGGTGGCGCAAAGTGAATTGGTGACGGAGATTTGAGTGGGAAGTGGGGCCGAGTGGTGACGTATGCATTTTTTTCAGGTAGCGTAGGTTTGATCGAGAGACGGGATGAAGGGTGGGAGTGTGGTGGCCGTTAGATCAACGCGATCAACGGTCGAGATGACTTGGGAAGAGGTGGATAGGGGTGAAGACCAACGGGCGGAAATTTGTTTTGAATAAGGGAAAGGGGCTTAGAAATAGCCAAAGGGAATGGTCCCGTGGGGGGCAAGGGGGACCGGGGGTCGGGAAGAAAAAGGGCTTAGGAGAGTAGTGGAGAATTGGTTTTTTTTAGTGTCACATGGATAAGGGGGCTAGGGTTTTTAAGAAAACGAGGGCTTAAGGCCTTATTATGTGCAAAAAAGGCGTTTTTAGCATAAAAACAGGGTTTTTATGCAAATTTAAAGGTTCTGATAAGTTTAAAAGGTTAGGATAAAACAATGTAAAAGGGGTTTTTATATGTTTTAAAAATGATGAATGAAGGGGGTTTATGAGGGTTTTGAGAAGGGAAAAATGGGGATGAAAGAGAAGGTAAGTGAGGTAATGAAAATGAGGCAAATCAGGCCCAAAAAATGTAGTTTCCTTTGCAGTAGGGCAGGCTTTGAGAAGGCATAAGATGAGGTTTATAGTGAAACAATTAGGTGTAGGATAATGAAGGCAGTGAGATTTCTAGAACTTACCATGTTTCTCGAAATATTGTTTCTAGAAATCCAGGCTTGTCAATTTAGTCATCCTTTGATATCAGAAAAATTACTGATGACTAACAATGGCTCCATTTGGGGAGGGCAGCTTTCTTTTCAAGGTGTCCGAACCTCAGTTGATGAAATCTTTGAGTTTCAGCAGATCAGTGCCTTGTCCATTGGGCATATTTTTTCTTCTTTTCACTTGCTGATATTTCTCTGAAAAAGACAACTTTTTAACAATATGAAATATGTGATTTCCTCTTGACATCATTTCTACTTACCCAATCCTACTCGTCCTAACATTTTTTCTTCCTCGTTGAGTGCATTTGAACTAGCAAACTCTTTGACATTTTAATTTTGAAAACAGAAATAAACTATCTACTCCTATCCTTATTTCCTCCAAGAGTTCAGATTAAGCTATTGAACTCCTTTATTTTCTACCTAAACTACTTGACTGCCAAGATTAAACTATTTGTTAGTCTTGATTCTATAGCTATTGACATGAAATTTAAAACATGATTCAAATCAGGATTGGACAGTCTGATCAACCATGGTTGTGGCATTTGGAACAAGCTGCACACAAACATTATTTGCATAAAGTAAATTAAAAAAGATAAGGCTGTGATTTGTCATTAGTAATGCATCCTTATCTATCTCTTTGGTTCTGTTTTGAGCATGTGGAACCAACATCTTCATATTCTCCTAATCTATCCTTTCTGATAAGCTAAGTCTAAAATAATCTTGACAATCATTGCTTCTACTAACTTATCAACATAAATTTAAAGCATGTTCAGCCATGATTAGGCTAGATGACTGAACAAGGTATCATTTTTGAATCAGCAGTGGCATTTAGACTTGCACACTTTCAGCGGTACTGTTTTTTGGGTATGGGGCTGTACCTCTTTTGAATTTTCCCTCTTTTTCTTTTTATTTTCTTTTATTGTTTTTGTACTTCCTTTGATTTTTCTCATGCTATTTTATGTATAATGAATGAAGTCTTTGAATCTAGGACTCTTGACAAAAATAATGTTTAAGCATCCTGCCACTGACAGGACCTTCAAAAAGTTCTTCTCCATTCAGTCCTTCCAAGAAGAAAGCATTATGACCCCAAATTGAGTGAATGATATAAGGCCCTCTCCACAGATTCTCAAACTTGTCATGTTTACCTTTGTCTTGCCTCCTTGAATCCCACTTCAGGACTGTATCTCCAACTTGAAAATTATTAACTTTGGTTCTTTTGTCAAAGATCTTTTTGATTTTTTCTTGAATTGCTTGTGTCCTTTTGTATACTTCTTCTCTTGTATGCTGTAAATGAATGGTTTGATTCAGCCTTCTCTGCATGTCATTTTTTTATGGTTGTACTTCTTAGAGAAGCTTCATGACTGGATGTTAAGTCCCTATATTAATAGTGTAGCCCCTTATTATGTTAGTGTAGCCCCACTTATTTTTATTATTGTACCCCTGTAACCCCCATATTGTTATTATTGTGCCCTTACATTATTATTGTTAGGTCGGCTAGGATTACATTGTGGCCCCATGGACTCCTATATATAGAAGGAGGTTTTGGTCATTTGTATCATCCAAGAATTGTTCATTCATGTAATGTATTAGAGGTTTCCCCCTCGAAGTGGCTTATTTTCTAAGGCATTGATATCTCTTTTCTTCTATTTTTGGAGTCGGTTTCACAACATTTGGTATCAGAGCTTTGGGATTCTAGGGTTTTGCTGCTCCAAACAGGTCATCGTGGAATTTTCGCTCTAACTTTTTTTATATGAAGGTTCAGAAGCTGAAATTTTTAGAGTACGAAGCCAAAAGCCAGAAGAAAATCTTCACAAAATTTCAGAGCTTGGTTCGAAATATTTTTGGAGATATGATCTATGGAAGTTAGGTCATTTTGTAGGCTCCTGAATTTAACATAAACAGGTCATCGTGGAATTTTCACTATAACATTTTTTCTACGAAGGTTAAGAATCTGAAACTTTTATGGCATGAATTTGAAATCCTGAGGAAACTCGTCGCAATATTTTAGAGCTTGGTTCGCAATATTTTCGGAGATATGATATGTGGAAGGTAATGCTTTTTTAGGCTCCCGAATTTCATCTCAAAGAGGTGATCGTTGGAAAAGTTTCATAATTCTCTCTCTGAGCATTGGATTGGAGTGCCGTAAAAAGTGGTCGCTAGTACACAGAATATAGTTTCTTGGCTATCAAATTTAGTGCCGAAGGACGAAATAGTGACACGTGGCAAGTCGTGCAAAGTTTTCTCTACTGAACCAGTCCATAATTAGGTCATTGTGGGAGATTGGACATAAATTTGTCTTGGAGAATCCAAATAAGGTCAGACCTGTGGCATTCAAAATAGGATTCTGAGGGCTACCTCAGTACCAAATTTTAGATATTGAAGGGCCGCAATCACAAAGATAATCTAATTTCAATATCGAGCTCCCTAAAAGCAATAAAAAGGTTGTATTTTTTTTTCTGAATTTCATAAGTCTTGTTTGAAGAATCAATTTGAATTGATTCCAAGGGCATATTCTAGAATAAATATCAATATTGGGTTCTAAAAAAATGCCCTGTAAAAATAATTCAACACCCATTAAGCCTTCAGAAGGCTCTACTATGACTCATGAAGATGAAGAATTACAACATGATCTATCAAAATTACAAGAGCAAGTGCACCAAATTTCGCTCTCGCAAAGAGCAGCAAAAAATGAAATGGAAGTTTTGAAGAAAGGCGTGGAAGCGAAGATGGATGGTTTGAAGAATAATATGGATGGTTTGAAGAAAGGCATGGAAGCTAAGATGGAGGACATGGAAGAAAAAATGAAAGACAACATGGAAAACATGAAGAATGATCTAAAAGCAGACATGGAAGGTTTGACAAAGTTGATACAAGAAATGTTTCCTAATGGTGAAAAGATAGTAGAGGAAACTCATGATGAGAACAAAATAAATGTTAATCGTGATTTCGTAAACTCTAATGTTGGATGGAAGAACCACCATATTCCAAAGATGGATATGAGGAAGTTTGATGGCAAGGATCCCGTAACATGGATACTACAGATGAAGCAATATTTTGATCTCAATAATGTGCAAAACACACAAAAGGTACGCATTGCAACTTTACATTTAGAACAAAATACATTTGTATGGTATCAATGGCTTTTCTCTTGTAAAAAAATTGTCACTTGGTCAATTTTTATGGAGGAAATGATAGCACATTATGAGGATACAAAGAGCAACACCTTCTTTAGCCAATTGATAAATCTCAAACAAAGGGGTTTAGTGGGGCAGCACATTGAGGACTTCCAAAAATTGAATATAAGGGTAACTGATATTCCAGAGGAACACAGGATTGATCTCTTCATAGGCACTTTAAAGGATAACATCCAACATGAAGTTCGCGTTTTGGAACCTGATTCATTGGAGAAGGCATTCGGGTTGGCAAGAAAAGTTGAATGTAAAATTATGGCGACAAGGAAGCCTACCACTCAATTCTATAAAGAAGGAAGTGTTTCTACGCCTAGATTTCCACAACCTACAAGGTTGACACCACAACAATTGGAAGAAAAAAGAGCAAAAGGGCTTTGCTACAGTTGTGATAGAAAATACACTAAAGGTCATAGGTGTGCTGAGAAGAAATTATTTTACATAGATTGTGAAGAGGAAGAAGAAAATGAACAAGAATCTTCAAAAGAAGAGGATATACACCAGGAACCAACCCTAGAAGAGGAAGAAATGAGTTTGACCATATCATGTAATGCATTGGTAGGAATTACCACTCCGCAAACTCTCAAGATAGAAGGACATATCAAGAAGAAAAAGGTAATAATGTTGATTGATTCGGGTAGTACCCATAATTTTATTCATTGTAAGGTAGCCAAGGAATTGAATTGTTTCCTATACCCAGCACCAGAATGTCAAGTGGTGGTTGCAAATGGAGGAACTATAAATTGCTCTGGAAAATGCCATAATATCAAGCTAACCATGGGGGAATATGTATTGACTAGTCCAATGCTTTCCATTCCTATGGGAGGTGTTGATGTTGTACTAGGAGTGCAATGGTTACAATCTTTGGGGACGGTAGCTTTTAATTTTCAAGAACTTTTCTTGAAATTTTTTTCAGAAGGAAAGGAAGTCGAATTACGGGGTATTGTGGGGAAGCCAGGAAGGATAATAAGCTCTAATGTCATGACAAAGCTTCTAAAAAAAGAACAGCGAGGCGTAATTGCACAATTATGCTCACTAGAAGTTCCAACATCAAAATCATCTATTTCTGCAGATCTCCAACAAGTCTTGGACAGTTATTCCAAGGTGTTTGAAACTCCCAAAGGACTCCCACCTATTCGTGATCATGATCATGCTATTCATTTGATTCCAGGAAGTGTTCCTCTAAACATCAGGCCTTATAGATATCCTTACTTCCAAAAGAGCGAAATTGAACGTATGATTGCAGAAATGTTAGAGGCGGGTATAATTCAACCTAGTCAAAGTTCTTTCTCTGCTCCTGTAGTATTGGTACACAAGAAGGATGGATCATGGCGCATGTGTCCGGATTATAGGGAGCTCAATAAGCTCACCATTAAAGATAAATTTCCCATTCTGTGATTGATGAATTATTGGATGAATTACATGGAGCAATTTATTTTACCAAGTTGGATCTTCGTTCAGGATATCATCAAATTAGAATGAAGACTGAAGATATTCCAAAAACAACATTTCGAACTCATAAGGGTCATTATGAATTTTTGGTCATGCCTTTTGGCCTTACCAATGCACCTTCTACATTTCAAGGGTTGATGAATTCCATTTTCAAACCCTTCCTTAGAAAATTTGTGCTAGTATTTTTTGATGATACACTAATCTACAACAGGTCTTGGAAGGATCATGTTCAACATGTTGACAGGGTGCTCAAACTATTGGAGGAGAAACAATTATATGAAAAAACATCCAAATGTTTCTTTGGAGTACAAGAGGTGGAATATCTGGGTCATATTGTATCTCACGAGGATGTTAAGGTAGACCCTAACAAAATTAAAGCCATTGAGGAATGGAAAGTCCCCACAACCATAAAGCAGTTGCGAGGATTTCTCGAATTAAAAGGGTATTATCGCAAGTTTGTTAAGAATTATGGGAGAATAGCAGCACCTATAACAACATTATTGAAGAGAGATGCATTTTCATGGAATCCTGAAGCAACTAAGGCCTTTGAACATCTTTAAGAGGCAATGTGCCGAGCACTAGTCTTAGCTACGCGAGACTTCACAAAAACCTTTACTGTGGAATGTGATGCCTCAAGAAATCGAATTGGTGTTGTTTTAATGAAAGAAGGAAGACCCATTTCTTTTGAAAGTCATATAATCAAAGTAGAGTATTTATAGAAAGCTATTTATGAGAAGGAAATGTTGGAAATACTACATGCACTAAAGAAATGACGAGCTTACCTAATGGGAAGAAACTTCAAGGTAAAAACTGATCATGATAGTCTTAAACACTTTTTGGAACAAAGACTATCTTCAGAAGAGCACCAAAAATGGGTCACAAAGATGTTGGGTTATGACTTTGAAATCGTCTAAAAAAAAGGGAAGCTAAATGTTGTTGCAGATGCACTCTTAAGAAAGGATGAAGAGGTGGAAGAATTGCTTTGTTCCATTTCAATTATCCAACCAAATTGGATAACCGAAGCAAGGGATGAATGGAAGAAGGGCGAAGAAGTGTGGACACTCATTCAAAAGTTGCAGCAAGATCCTAGTACATCTAATACATTTAGTTGGAAAAATAATTCCTTATGGTATAAAGATCGCTTATATATTTGCAAGAATTCCCAACTAAAACAAAAGATTCTTTTGGAATTGCACACTTCTCCTTTAGGAGGACACTCGAGATTTTTAAAAACTTACCACAAGGTGAAGAAAGAATTTTTTTGGGATGGCCTTAAATATGATATTCAAAATTTTGTGGTAGAATGTTTGGTTTGCCAGAAAAATAAAGTTGAGACAATTAAGACCCCGGGTCTTCTACAACCTTTATCAATTCCAAGTCAACATTGGGAGGAGATTTCAATGGGTTTTATCACAAGTTTACCTAATTCTGAAGGAAGGAGCGTCATCATGGTGGTAGTTGACAGACTTACCAAGTATGCAAACTTTTGTGCATTATCTCATCCGTTTAAAGCGAGTACAGTTGCTACTGCATTTATGGAAACAATTCAAAAGCTACATGGAAACCCGAAGATTATTGTAAGTGATAGAGATCCAATTTTTAACATAAATTTTTGGAGCCAATTATTTTCTTGTTTGGGTACTCAAAATGTTGTTGTTCATCTTATCATCCTCAATACGATGGTCAAACAAAAAAGATAGTGAATAAATGTTTGGAAGGATATATTCGTTGTTTTGTATCGATAAGCAAGCACAATGCGGATCAAGTGGTTACCTCTCGTTGAATGATGGTATACTTACTTCCTTCCACATTCTTGACAAAAATGACCCCATTTATGGCACTTTATGGATATCATCCACCATCCATCACATCTTCTTTAAAGGAAAATTCTAGGGTTCAAGCAGTAGAGGATCACATAGAGCATTAAAAAGAAGTTCTCCAACTCCTAAAGGAGAACCTAAATTTGGCACAAAATCGAATGAAACAATAAGCAGATCAACATCGCAGTGAGAGAAGTTTTGATGTGGGAAGTAGGTATTTTTACGGCTACAACCATACAAACAAATGTCCCTCAAGCAAGCTAAGAAGGATAATAAATTATCGCCAAATTACTATGGTCCTTACAAGGTTTTGCAAAAGATTGGTACTATGGCATACAAATTGGAGCTTCCTGCTTCTTCGCAAGTGCATCCAGTTTTCCATATTTCATGCTTAAAAAAGGTTATAGGGGACAAACTTCCAGTTCAAACAATATTGCCAGAACTTGATGAAGAAGGAAAAACCATATTCAAACCTGAAGCAGTCACAGAAACAAGAACTCGACAACTACGAAATCGATCAATTTCAGAGTATCTCATCAAATGGAAGAACTTACCCATTGAAGATTCTACATGGGAGGATGAGAATTTTATACAAAAGCACCCGGAGCTATTGAAGCGTTGAGGACAATACTTGTTTGAAGGAGAGGGGCATGTTAGGTCCCTATATTAATAGTGTAGTCTCTTATTATGTTAGTGTAGCCCCCCTTATTGTTATTGTTGTACTCCTGTAACCCCAATATTGTTATTATTGTGCCCTTAAATTATTATTGTTAGGTCAGATAGGATTACATTGTGGCCCCACTAGGATTATATTATGGCCCCATGGACTCCTATATATAGAAGGAGGTTTTGGTCATTTGTATCATCCAAGAATTGTTTATTCATGTAATGTATTGGAGGTTTCCCCCTCAAAGTGGCTTATTTTTTAGGCGTCGATATCTATTTTCTTCTATTTTTGGAGCTGGTTTCACAACACTAGAAATCCTAAAGATGTAGGGAAGACTGCATGTAGACCATATACCAGCTGATAGGGGGACATATTTATTGATTTCTTGGAAGTTAGTCTATCAGCCCATGATTTCTGATTATGATCCAACAATCTTTTGATAATATTGATCAGGATTTTATTGGAAGATTCAACTAGGCCATTTCCTTGGGGATAGTAAGCTGTGGAATGGCCTAAAGTGATATGGTATTTATAGTAGAAGTCAATCATTTTCTTGGATTTGAAGGCAGCAGCATTGTCTGTAATGATTTTTCTAGGACAACCAAATCTGGATAGTATGTTGGTTTCAAGGAACTTGATACTGATAGAGTCAGTAGCATTACTAGAGGGTATAACTTCTATCCATTTGGTAAAATAATCAGTGGCAGTTAGGATCCACTTATGTTGGGCAGATGAGGTTGGGTGAATTTCTCCAATAAATTCTAAACCCCATTGTTGGAAGAGAGCCTCAATAATAATGGGATGCAAAGGTAAAGGTAGGAGCTTCCCCTTGCCATAAAAAATTTGACACTTATGGCAAGTCATGACTAGTTTTTGAGTATCTGGGAAAAGGGTGGGCCAATAGTAGCCATCTCTAAGAATCTTATTTGCTGTGGTCTTCCAGTAAAGATGGCCTCCATAGTATCCCTCATGCAGTTCATGCATGATCTTTCCTGCATCATTCTCAAGCAAACATTTAAGCAATATGCCGATAGTATTTTTCCAATATAACACTCCATCCAAAATGCAATAATTTAAAGCTTTCTGTTTCAAGAATCTAGCTTTAGTCTTTGATAAAGAAGGACGAGTATTAAGATAGAGAAGCACATAAATGATATCAACATACCAAGATGAATTCAAAAATATTTCTTCAATATATGGAGCTATGAATTCTTTTGTTTCTTCTAAAACATCAACCATGTTCATATCTAATGCTTGGAAATTTGATTCTGCCATGAGTTTTGCTAATCCTTGTCCTTTAATTAGCTTGGTAGGCCTAATTTCTAAATCATATTCTAAGATTATTGCAATCCATTTTCCCCTTTTACCATCAGGGTCTTGATTTAGAATGTCCTTGACAACAGTATGTGGGACAAAAGCAATGATGTGAGAATGTAAAATGTAGACTCGGAAGTCTTTCAATGCTTTTATCAAAGCTAAGGTCTGTTTCTCCATTATATTATATTTGAGTGGATCATCTCTGAAGGCTCTACTGAAAAAGGATATTGGTTTTTCTTGCCCTGCATGATTCTTTTGCAGTAATACTGCAGCAATTGTATGTTCATAGGCAAAAGAGAAAATGTAGAAATCTTTAGTGAAATCAGGACTAATAAGAACTGGTGTTTGAGTTTGTTTAACCAGTTCAAATGACTGTTTGGCTTCTATGGTCCATTTAACCCTTGTTTCCCTTTTGAACATATTTGTGATATTCCTTAAAATTTCAGCAAGGTTGGGGATGAACCTTCTCAAAAAATTGATCTTTCCAATGAAAGATTGCAATTATTTAAGGTTTCTAGGATGGTTGATTTTCAAAATGCCTTCAATCCTTTTAGGGTCTACTTTGATTCCCTTTTCAGAAATTATGTGGCCAAGAAGTTTCCCTTCTTGGAGACCAAAGATTGTCTTTTTGGGATTCAAAGATAAGCCATATTTTCTACATTTCTCAAAAAAAATTCTCAAATGAATCAAATGTTCCTTATCAGTTTTGGAGAAAACAATGATGTCATCAAGGTAAATGATTATGAAATAGCCTATGTCTTCTGAAAAAACTATGTCCATGGCCCTTTGGAATGTGGCTCCTGCATTCATCAAACCAAATGGAATTTTAACATAAATGAATGTACCCCAAGGTGTAGTAAAAGTAGTTTTGTGTTGATCACTTGGGAGTACTAACAATTGGTTGTAGCCTGAAAAACCATCCAACAGTGATATTCTTTTAGATCCAACCACCTTCTGAAGTATATGGTCCATTTTAGGCAAGGGATAATTATCCTTTAGGGAGGGTCTATTCAGATTTATGAAGTCAATGCAAAGTCTGATTTCCTTGGTCTTCTTCCTAACAGACACAAGGTTGGAAACCCACTGTGAGTATCTAAGGGGAACTATGATTCCAGCATCATACATCTTCTTGACCTCTTTCTCAACTAAAGGTAATAAAACAAGGTTTATCCTTCTTAGTTTCTACTTGAAAGGTTTCTGATTTTCCTTAAGAGGAATTTTGTGTTGAATAATGCTGGTATCATATGATTTTAAATCTTTGTAACCCCATGCAAACACATCTCTGTACTCCTTGAAAAGTTCGATATATTCTTGTTTGATATGAGTAGGGAGAGTGCTAGATAACTTGATCATTTTGGGTTCATTTATGCTGCCTATATTATGTTCTTCTATATTGGTCACTGTAGGCTCTATCTTTGGTTTTTTAGCTACATCATTGAAGTCAAAAAGTTCCTCTAATGGTGTAAGGCCCCTTGGTATTGAATCATTTTCAATTTGTAAAATTTCAAAGTCCTTTTGGTCTAGTTTGTTTAATAATTACGCTTTATAAAGATATTCAAATTGATTTATATCAGCAGTAGAGGACAACTCTATTTCATGGGTTTTTCCTTCATCATAATAGTCTTTTTCATGGCTTGTGCTAGGAGTTGGTTCAACAAAATAATTTCTTGACTATAGGAAATCATCAATGTGTTTGTCATTCTCAAACACTTGCCAATAATGTTCATTGTCAGGGACTGTAGGCCTATTTTTTACTTTGACATTGAATTGTTCATTTGTCCTGGGTATTTGGCAATTGCTGGCAGCAAAGGAAAGTTCATTTGCAAGGTGGTTTTGAGCTCTAGGGATGAAGGTGAGTTCATATTTTTCAAAGTTTTTTAAGAGTTCTAAGGCAACATTCATATATTTTCTTAATCTTGGGTTTTTTGCTGAATACTCCCCTTTTATTTGCCTAATAATCAGTTATGAATCTCTTTGGACAAATATTTTCTTGGCTCCTAAATCTTTGAGCAAATGTAGGCCAAGGAGGATGGCTTCATACTCTACAATGTTATTGGTGCATGGAAAATCAAGTTTATAAGAATATCCTTTGTTTATATTGTGTATCAATACACCTGCCCCAGAACCTATCTTGTTGTAAGAGCCATCAAAGGTCATTTCCCATAGTGTTTTTATTTCATACTCATTGTTCTTTTTTTTTTTTTATTTGTTAGGGAAATTTCTTTGATCCGGGTGGATATTGGTGGCCACCCACCTATTCCACTTGGCCCCCCACCATTGTCTCTTTCAGTCTTTCAGTTTCGGCATAACTTACTATTTTTAGCAGTTTTTCGGGTCCTGAACTTCCGGAGCCGTTTTGAGGCCCTAAACGACGTTTTTTGGGTATCAAAGCGCCAACGAATTTGATCATCAAATTCGTCCTGAAAGCTGTAGTCCTCGGATAGAGCTTTCTAATGATGTATCATGTGCATCAAACGGAGATAGTATGCCAAAGTTACGTCCCTGGGAAGTTGAAACACCAATTTACCCAAACGGGGCCCATAGTTTTGGCGCTTCATCTCCTAGGGTTAGGTTTTTGGAATGTTTAGGGTTCTCCATTGTTTCTCAATAATAAATAGGCCTTGGAGCCTCATTGTAACACAGTTCAGAGGCCTGTAGCCGCCACATCTCTTCTCAGAGATAGCTACCAGTGCCCTAGCTAGTTTTATTTCCATTCTGTCTGTAAGCAAATTTCAGTTCTTTGATATTAATGAAATGAAGTGTTTTTTCCGCTGCATCTCTGTATTTATGGTTATATGTTTATTGCATTTGCGTACATAAATCAGGATGTTTGCTAAGGTTAGGGCTATAAGATTCTTCTGTTGGGGATTGACTTAATTTTTTTTGTGAACTTAACTCTATCTCATTTTCCCTTTCTTATTGGCTGATTTCATCTTCATTGTATAAGATAAAGGAGTCTAAATTTGAATGAATAGAGTAGACAGGAGTACTGTTTGGCATATCTATGTTGCTTACCATAAATTTCATATGAGATTCTCTGTATAATATCCTATTTTGGTTAAAAAATGGAATGGTAGCATAAGACATGTCCATTTGAATTCTTCCCGGAAGTTTAGCTCCCCATGATCTAGATAGAAGCATGCCATATTTTGGGGGGATGTCAGCAACCACTATATCCATAACTAGACCCTTAGCAAGAATTTGTGCTAGATTGACACATAAATCCTTGATCGGACCTAAACATTTAACTCTGCTTGAATCAAAGGAATACAGGTCCTTGTAAGGTTTAGTAATCTCTAGGCCTAATCTCTCCATCACCACTTTTGGCAAAAGATTGTGAGAGGCACCAGAGTCTAGCATGGCATTGTGTAAGATATAATCATGTATATTCAAGCTAACATAAAATGGAGGAATGGTCTCTTCTTGATATTTCCCTTCTACTTCAGGACCAAACAATAATTACGATTTATCATCTGTCAAGTTCAAAGTATCAGTTTCATTGCCTATATTCAAAGCTTTCAAAACTTGGTTTTTATATACATTCTAGGTTACTAGTTTAGCCAAAGGTATGCTAATTTTGATCTTGCCAATTTCTCCTTCAAGGCTGAAAGGGGCTAATTATTTTGACATATTTACATCTGTTTTTTCCCCTATAGTCTTTTCAAAAATTCTGATTTCTTTGAGTTTTATTAGAATTGTTATATAGGGCAGATTTTCAGTGCTACTAGTAGAAGTGCTAGGGCAGCTTGTGTCGACACTTTGGTGATTGGTTTGTCTATGTTTGAGTCGGTCTTCTAAGCCAAAGTGTTGTCTTGTTTTTGTCTTTTTAGGTGTTTTACAGAGTTTTTCTAACGTAAAGTTTGTGTTTTTATCATTTGAAATGTCTATGGTTCCCTTTTGCTTCTAAGATTATATTGTATGTGTACCTCTTTATTATTGAGATTTTCTTCCCCAATTGGTAATCTTGAGTCCTCTTGTAGTTTGTGTTAGTTTGTTTTGAGGAAGTGTTGTGGTCTGTGTTTTGATGAATTAAACACCAAAAGACAAGACAACATCAGAACCAATCTTTAGAGTTCCAGGATCTAGTCCTCCTGTTCTCAGAGAGGGATCTCTCGAATTATTTGTTTGCAAAGGTATATCTTGTTTGCTTTTAAGTATTGATTTTAGACTAGTTATTAAGTGCAGGTGTTTGTTTGGTTTGTTTGTTTGGTTGAATTGGTATAGCAGAACATGAAAGGTCTAGGTAGTATAGATAGAAAGAAAAAGTGTCATGTTCATTGGGCAATGGAGTCAAGAAGAAGTAATAACAAGCTCATAAATGGATATGGGATATCAAAGGGCAAATCTAACTTGGCCACAGGATCCTTTAGTTTTTGTGAATGAGATGGACATCAATGATTTGAAAAGAGAGTTTGAATTCTCAACAAAGGGAACTTAAAAACATAACTTGAACATAAAGAGGTATTTGATAGACAGGGCTAACCATGAATTCTACAAACCACACTTTAAGAAAATGATGACTTCAAGACAACTTTTAAAATGAAATCTAAGATTCGAGAGCACATCCTATTTCCTCAAAGATTTTATTTCAAAGGACTTAGAAAACATAAAAGATTCACTGATAATTGCAGTCATAGAAGAGGGAACACCTAACACATCTATGATCACAACTATAAAGACCTTTAAAACAATTGTTCAAGCAGGGACAAAGGGTATGATCGAAACAGACCTCCTTGGCTAACTATAAACAATGGTACTTCAAAGGGAGACTTCAAAAACAATTTTCAAGTGGCAGCAGACAAGCAAGGAAAACCATAAATCATGCTGGAACCAACTATTTGAACTATTAGAGAAATAAACAAGCATGAGGACTAAAGAGAAAGATTAAAGACTCTAAAATACCTCAACAGAAGAAAACATAAAACAATGAAGGATAAACAGGTCTAAGGTGCTTCCAGGAGTCATTTCTTAGCCTAAAATTTCCATCCTATTGTAGTAAGAATTTATGAAACATAATGAAAACAGGAAAAACAGCAGACAGTTCAGAATACATCACCAACAGCCAAGCTCAGGGATCAAATGATAGAGCCTTCTCAAGAACAAGCATGTCAAAACTGTTGAGATTGCAACAAGATGATGAGCTTAGTGAAAAGAGTCGCCTTCACTAAGTGGGCCTGCAGGCTATTTTTGGCGCAAGTCTATTTTTAGACATATGGATCATGTTCTATGAGTTGCAGGATGCTTTTTGTGGATGGTTGGTCAAGTCGGGAAAAATAGATGGACTTCTATTTTTAGACATACTGGGCGGAATCTATTTTTAGATTGCCAGTCTAAAAATAGATATGTCGAATATTATTAGCTCTTAATAATGTTTGGACTCTAAACATTATCTTATCCTCTTGGAGCACTTCAGTTAAGTGCACAGATGTGGCACATGCAGCTGACAGAAGGAATTACGTTATTCCTGAGGGTTTAGTGGAGCTATTGCATGGAGACTTCAGTTAGAACTCATGTGTGAGAGTTTGGTGAGTTAGTAGAAGTAGTTAATGGAGTTGTGTTGAGTTTAACTCGTTGAACACGGTTGAGCTAGTTGTATCTAGTCTAGCGATTGATAGACTAGTGAGAGTGGTGTGAATTAATTAATAATTAATTCACTAATTATTTAACTATTAATCAAGTTGAATAATACATCGAGTTAACTATAGTGCATGGACGATTTCAATGGATATCGGTGGAGAGGTAGGTGAAAGAGCAGTGTGACTATCAGTTGTGACTATACTGGTGCATGAGTTTGCACCACACATTGATGGAGATGCCAATGAGGATCACGCAGTGCAAGCCAGGTGGATTCAAACTCATTCAGAGCCCATATTCAGCAGGGATTGTGCAGTAGAGGCAAGCTAGTAGGTGGCAGAGATCGGGGCATGGGATTTTCTAGATTGGACTTGATTGGCTAGATTGGGACTGATTAGTGTGTAGCAATTAGATTGTACAGATTGTCTTTGAGAGCTTGCTTGAGGAGCTTTTTATGATGATTGTTACATGATCTCTATGACATATAATATACAGACTCTTGGGGTTTCGGCTTTGACTTTCCCACCGTCTTTGTGTTCATATGTGTGAATTTTTATGGTTTTAATGTGTGCATGCAATTGATTTAATTTCCGCAAGTAATGATCAATGGTGGAATAGATTTTGTATTGTGCATGAAGTAAAATAGTGTGTGATCAGGAGAATATTTGACATATAAAATATCAGTTATATAATTTCTACATGGTATCAGAGAGATATTGATCATTGGAGAAATTGCAAAGCATTGAAGCGGTTGAGTTTTATGCTGGTGGAATTCGAATTTGCAGTAGTGTTTTCTTGGTGTCGAAGTTGATATGTCTTTCAACGGATTACGATTGGAGTATGCCCTTGAGGGAAACTCAAATTATATTGCATGGAAGGACAGGATGGAGGCGGTGCTGGAGGATAATGGGTTGAAGGAGTTCATAGATGCAGAAATTCCAAAACCTACTTCTAGCGATGTTGCCACACTTGACGCATGGCAAACATAAAAGTGACAAAATGTCGAAGGATGCAATTGGAAGGTGTGAAGGATCACATAGTGTCCAGCCTTCATGGGAAAGCTTCTCCATTCTTGATGTGGAAAGCTTTGACAATTTTTTTCCAAAGCAAGAGCGACCAGAGGAAGTTGGCGCTCAAGGATAAGCTCAGGAAAATAAAAATGGAGAAGGGTGAGAGTATACCCAAGTACCTCACGAAGTTTTTCCAGTGCAGGGATGAGCTGGGAAGTGTGGGGGTTACTGTAGATGAAGAGGACTTGGTGAGCTTGGCTCTCCTTGGGCTTCCAAAGAGTTGGCATTCCTACGAGGACTCTGTCAATGGTCAAGAGAAACTGCCAGGATGGGAGCGACTTTGGTCGGATCTTGTGCGGGAGGAGATAAGGCGGAGTACCAGGGATGGATCTTCATCGAAGAA
>JAXQQM020079051.1:0-159273 GCA_034641835.2 Pinus albicaulis
TTTGTTGGAACACCTAATTCTACATGGGTAGGTGTGGAATGCGAAAAGTCACAATGGAGTCCAAGTGACCTTGGAATGTGAAACCAAGAGTCACACCATTGTACTATAAATGTACATCTTTGTATAATGGAAAATAAGAAAGCCTCACGCTTATCTTTCATTGTGTGTTTAGTCTCTTGTGTGTGTGCTCATTTTCCTCATACACCATGTGTGTGCTTCAACATGGTGTTTAACATGGTATCAGAGCGGGCGATTTCTGGCCCTGCTCCAAATTGAGTGAGCCATTTGTGTTTATGGCCTGTGCATATCTGCAAAATTGTTGACATTTTTGCAGCATTTAGAGAGTTTTTGCAGCAGTGTTTTTGCCGCCATTCAAAGGTGTTTTGAAGAGACTTTCTGCAGCATTCAGAAATCTGTTTTGGAAGAGGAGCAGCATTCAGAATTGGTTTTGAAGAAAGATAGCACTGCCCATCTGAAGGTTTTCATTCTCATTTTTCCTGTAATTTCCATTAATTTCTGCATTGAAGAGTTGCTGGAAAACACTGTTTAAAGAGGGTTTCTGAAGTAGAAGTTTCTGGCTTTTTAATGGAAAAGAATTTTGAGTTTTTCTACTGCTGAGCTATTGGAAAAATTTCTGGGTTTTACTGCTGAAATCTTCTGGAAAATTCTACATTTTTTAAGTCAATTTTCCTGTTGCTGGATTACTGAAAGATTTCTGAGTTTGCATTTATTCAATATCCTGCTGCTATACATTTAAAAATTATGTTGTTGTCCTGCTCTCTGCTCTCTACTGTTATATTTAAAAATTTAAAATTTAAAATTTATAAATAAATAAATAAAAATTTAAAAAAAAATTTAAAAAAAAATTTAAAAAAATCCAACGCAATTTCCCTAGGCCTTTCGGCCCTCCACCATTCCCTACACACATCCCATTCAACCCTTAAACCACATTCTACGCACCCTCCATTCACTCGCTCCCCTCTACCCACAGCAATACAATACCTCACCCCTCAAACAGCAAACCCGCAGGCTATTTCTTTACCTCTCTAACACTCGCAATCTCTTAACACCCATCGCTCTATCCTCACGGTTCTTCCCCACACAGCATAACGCTCTCCACAATCACAATACACAGCCCTATGACTACACCACGCTCCCCCTCTCACCTGAGCGCCCCTTCAACTGTGGCCTCTCGGCCCTCCCACTCACACCGTGCCATCTAAAATTCCTGAACCATACCTACGCCCCTTCAACGTGTTCCCTCACACCTGCGTTAATTCTACTCTCAAACGCTATGCGTTAACCCTCGCCCCAACTTGCAAACACCCGCCTCTCATTCCTTTCGACCCCCCTTCATTCCATTCGCAAAGCGTTTCAATTAAATTAAATTTTCATTACATTAAACAATACGCTCCCTCCAATTTTTTTAAACGTTGCCCTCCCTCCATAATCAATACAACCTGCGCCCCCTTTTTTTAAAATCGATTTTATACTTTAATATATCTCCTCCCTATTTTTAATTAAATCCCATTTTAAATTAATTTCCCTCCCTTTTAAATTTGTAAATTCCCTCCCATTTAAATTTCCCCTCCCTACACATTTTTAAATTTCCATCCCCCTCCCTTTTAATTATTTCCCATAATTTATTTTTTAATTAATTTTTAATTAATTAAAAAAAAAAAAAAATAGTAGAGAGAGAGAAAGAGCAGAGAGAGAGAGGAAAGAGAGTTATGAACAGCAGAAATGAAGAAAATGGCATATGAAGAGCAGATGGATTATATATAGAGAAATTTGCAGATTTACATTGTGATTTGTGGCATTGATTTGAAGGGTGTTTTTTTTGAAGAATTTCACATTTAAAGACAAGTTTGCCATCATTGAAAACAGCTATTTGAAGAAGAAAATTCAGCTGCCATAAAAAGATTCTTGCACAAGTGTTTTCAGCTACACATTTACAAATATTTTGCAGAGATATGTATTGAACTGACATTGTATTTTGAGTGGAATTTGCCTCTTCATTCATAGTTGGAATCGGTGAATTTGAGTTGTTGAAAGATTGTTGATTGCCCTCCATCATTTGAGGAGCACATTTTGTACTTTAAGAATTCCTTGGAGTCATTTGTATTTGTTGTTGCATCACATTGTAAACGGGTGCATTTTCGGTTGAAGCCGACACCCTTTCATTTGTTGAGCATAAATTGTTGAAAATGGCTAAAATCAATGAGGCATTAGAGTTGTTGAGTAACCTCATTCATTCCAATGTTGATGATGTGATAAAAATGAGCAAGGATTCTCTTTGTAAAATTCAAAGTTGTTTGCAAGATGCACATGAAAAGATTGAGTTTTTGCAGTTGGAAACTCAGATTCAGCAAGAAGAACTTCAGCAAAAGAGTCACCATTCTGAACCTGTTTCTGTTCAGAATATTGTGAAGGACTCTCATCAGAAGAAAGAAGATAAAGATGCAGTTGATTCATATTCAGTGCCTTGTACTAGAGCAGATTTACATGCAGATGCAGCAGCTCAGCCTGCACTTCCTAAGCCCATCATCAGACCTTGGGAAGATCTTGTCCACAACAAGCACCGAACTGGTCTTGGATATGACAAGGATGTGTCCTTTCATATTCCAGACTACACAAAGCCCATCATATTTCAGAGTGCCAGATTCATGTATGACAGTTCACCTGCAGCTGTTCCAGATCCTGTTCCACAACAACAACAGATTGAGAAATGCCAACACTGTGATCGAGTTGGCCATATGAAAGATCACTGTTTTGATCTTCATCCATGCAAGCACTGTGGTCGGCACACCCATTCTTCAGACAGATGCTTCAGACACAAGCCTCCTGCAAGAACCAAGATTCATCTTGGATGGATTACTTCTTGGCAATGGGCATCAGCAGCCAAGAAGATGTTTACGACACATGTCAGAACTTGTTCACGCATATTGAGTAAACTTGCAGTTGAGTTTTCGCCATCATCTCACCTTGTCCCTGACAGGGGGGAAAATGGTGGTCATGTACAAGCTTCGACGACAGATCAAGCGAGCCTGAGCCACAATCTCTCATTCCATGTTTAGAGTTGTAGCCAGCAGTTCAAGCGAGCCTGAGCCACAATTCGTCATTCCGGATTCAGAGATGTAGCCAGAGACACGGATGCCCATGAGCATTCCTTCGGTTGGTGGATAACCTAAAACCATCATTTTCGGTTGGTGGATAACCTAAAACCATCATCTTTGGTTGGTGGATAACCTAAAACCATCATTTTCGGTTGGTGGATAACCTAAAACCATCATCTTTGGTTGGTGGACAACCTAAAACCACCACAAGTCGTAGACCTCCCTTCTTTTAGGTCGAAGGTCTCCCTTTTTTATGAGGGACAATTCCTCTAGCAGAAGCTTTCAGCTTCTTGCCAGTTTTGGAAGAGTTCCGGGAACTGCAACAAGTTTTGCGTTCCAGTGTTGGTGGTCATCCTCAAACCACCTCTTTTTTCCAACATTTCAGAGAGTTGATTCAGCCCAAGTGCTGCCATGTATACTTTGCAGATTTGTATTACAACTCTTTTCTTGGACTCACACATACCCCTTCGGATTAAGAGGGGATGTTGGAACACCTAATCCTACATGGGTAGGTGTGGAATGCGAAAAGTCACAATGGAGTCCAAGTGACCTTGGAATGTGAAACCAAGAGTCACACCATTGTACTATAAATGTACATCTTTGTATAATGGAAAAAAAAAAGCCTCACGCTTATCTTTCATTGTGTGTTTAGTCTTTTGTGTGTGTGTTCATCTTCCTCATACACCATGTGTGTGTTTCAACATGGTGTTTAACAATTTTTTAAATTTTTGTTAAATATTTAGTTAAATATTTATTTTAAAAAAAATAATAATATTCATAGAATCTATTTAAAAATTCCAAAACTATTTGAAAGTGAAAGTCATTAACCAAAATGACAAACAATATAATAATGCTAGGTAATATCATTTTGTGTAAATATTTTGACTAGGTCAAAATAAAATAAGATAAAACTAACACTATGTTAAAATAAAAATTCTACATTACTATTTTTTTGTTAATTTATGTTGGGTAGTTAATTTAAAATTGAAATAAAAATAACTAGCAATTACACCATATGTTTCAAAGGAAACGTTGTAAAGCAGTAACATAGGAAATAGTAGTATAGAGGAAAAAAATCTTAAAATTTCAACCAAAGTTAGACTACCCGTAGTTTATTCAAAACTTATAATTATGCTTATAAATCACTACAATTTCATAATTATGATTTTTTTAATCACTAAAATTTCAACCCATAGTTAAGCCGATTCAAAAATTTTCAACCTATAGTTACCCTACCCTGTCATAATTATGTTTGAGTTTTTGTAGGATTCTAAACTAACCCAAAAAAATTGAAATGGGATGGGAGTTGGAACCACGGCACAAATTAGCGTCGAGAGCTCTAACCTTAATTGTAGTTCATTAAAATATGGCAAATAACATTATAGCTCTCTACTATTAATGTTCTCTATTAGAACAATCTGCAGAAAAGTCGAGAACTAATTCTCCAACAACTGATGCCCATGAAGAAAAAAACAATTAAATTTATCTCATCAATCACAATCAATGAATCTAGCAAGTAGAAGAAGCTAAATGAAAAGCCTGAACTTTCAGCCTTTCTACATTCTGTGATACCTTTAAAGGGTCTAAATATTGTTTCAACGGAGCACATTGTAGTAGATGAAAGGGCCAAGAAGTGCTATAGGCAAACTGCTACAACAAACTCTATATATTTGTTCCTCGAAAGTAAAATGAGTTTAATTCTCATAATTATTAAAAAGGTAAAAATCAAATAAAAAGGAACCATTTATGAGTGTGAAAGTAATTTTCATTTCAATTTATTCCACGTTTTACGAAATCATCGGGACGAAGAAGCTTCAAATGCTTCTGAGCACCATCATCGGATTCCCCCTTAACTGAACCTGTTAGAATCAACATAGTTTCCAAGATTGGAAACCATGACATTATTGGCACTAATCGGCCAATAAATCTTCTCAATCTTACCCCCCGGGTGTTCAACAAAAAATACTTGCAGTAATCCGAGGCCCTCGACACTCTCCCATAGCAGTTGTACTTGAAACAAAGAGAAAAATCGTAAAACTATAGATTTTTTTTCGACTCTTTTACAACCAAGAAAATCTCACACAAAGTTGAGAGCTCTAACCTTAATTGTAGTTCATTAAAATATGGAAAATAACATTATAGCTCTTTGCTATTAATGTTCTCGATTAGGAGTGGCAATACTAAACTTCCTTTACTGCTGACAATACAACTTTATATCAATTTCAACTAAGGTGAGAAAATACCTTAATTTTTTTTAATTTCATAACTCATCTATGCCTTCAACTATTGGCAGTGCTCAACTTCCTTTACTACTTAAGATCTCCCTTGGCCTCTACTTCAAAGCTTCTGTGCTTTGGGAATGAAAGAAATGATGAAGAGGGAAGAAGTTATTCCTCCTATATATTTGAGAAGTGTGAACTTGGTGGTCTTCTTGTTATTTTTGTGAATGTTGCAATGGACAATTGCAGTAGACCTGAGTGCAGATTAGTGCGTACACACAATATCCAGTGAAAGACAGTGAGGCAACACTAACGTGTGTTGTTCCACTTTTCTTAAGTGCTCGACCCACTTTTTTCATGGGCATTGTATTATGGTTCATCCACCCACAAGGCTAAAAGTATCACATTATTCAATTATGGATTTCTGATAAGCTTATGATCAAGCAATAAAGCATACTCAATTAAAGAGAAAACCCTAGTTACGACATGCATGAAGAGACGATAATGTGGTTTAGGGTTGGATACTCAACAATAAAAAATCATAATAGTACAATACAAAGGAATATCAATGAAAATCACACCGATATTCTTTCACCATGGTGTCCCATCTCCTAACATCACAATACATTGACAATGGCCTCAAGAACTACCCATCCCTATCCATTTTAAAACCCCAAAACTCATACTTATTTATGTATCATCATCCATCGAGATCAAGCTAAGCAAAGAGGGCAAAAATATCCGTTGAGCCACCTCCTCTTCCGCAAAACCAAAAAAATAAAAAAAACATCACCCCACCGTAATCACAATAAAACCATCAAAAGCCATCACAAATTCATATAGTATATACTTACAGGAATATCGTGCTCAATATTGTTCGATCTTGGTGTGAAATCAGATTATTATCATCATTTCGACATTATTAGTATCCTCCGTGCCAATTTCAATCTTGTTTTTTCTTTTTATTCTCTCTAACAGATGGCAAATACCATCGAGTAGTTTGTAGGCATTGTTGAGCTCTCACACCCACCAAGCTTGGGCACCACTATGAATGAATAACTTACCCTTAATTCTGAAACATAATCATATAAACCCCCATTATTATCAATAAAAAACCATGGCTCACAAACAGGGCAAAAAAATCAAAAGAAACAGGGCATAAATAATAAGCCCTCAAAGATTGTATTGAGGATTTCGAGGACACCACGACCGAGATTGATGCCGACCCAGATTCATCAATCTCTAGCAGAGCTGAAGCACTTTCAACCGAACACGTTCAAGGCTCAGATGAGCAACCTGGAAACATGGATGAGCTCGGCCCTCACCAACAAGGACTCCTGTCTCGATGGTTTTCAGCCTCCCATAGGAAGGGTTAAGGCCACGGTCACGCCCAGCTTGCAGAAAGTGAGTCGCAGCCACCAAAGAAGAAAATGAGCTCAATGTATGAGAGAAAAAACCCTCACAGATTTTGGATGTCGATATAAACCCTCACGAAGTTTTGATATTCATTAATATATATTTTCCTATGTAACTGATTAAAAATAATAGTTTTTAATTCTAAGGTAGAGATTATTTGAATAGTCTAACATTAAAATCAAGGGTGCACAATGGTATAGGTAACAATTTACGAAATTTGCTTTCAAATAGGTATGCTTTACAGCGTAAAAATAACACTATGTTAAAATAAAAAATTTCTGCATCTATTAATTTTTATTGGGTGGTTAAGATAAGTCAAGTAACTGATGGTTTTTAAGCTCTAAGTTTATGAGAACCCATGGGGTATTGCATTTTCTCATGGTATTGCTCGGATCTTTCAAGCAACAAAAGAGATCAAATCTCTTGAGATGCAAATATCTTAAGATGAAGAGAGATTTGATCTCTCTCGACACTTGGTAGATCCATAGTTAAGATGGCTCTAGGCTAATTTAATCAGTAATTATAAAAATGCAATTCATAAACCTATTTAAACATAAAATTTTATTATAAATAAATTGAATATTACCAATAAAATTGGATCGAAATATCTATTATCTATTATTCAGATAGGTGAATTTGAGTTGAAATGGGTGATTACTAATACAACCATTGTGGAAAACTCGGTGAAGCATGTCATTGTTAAAGGGGATGAGATTCGTTTCTCCCGTATTGAGGGTGGAGTTGTGGAAATAATTGATCAAAATTCAAATGCCATAGCTAAGTTCAAGATCAAAGGGTTGGTATGTTGGCACAAGAATGAGAGGAAATAATAAAGGGGATGAGATTCGTTTCTCCAATAGTGAGGGTAGACTTGTGGAAATAATTGATCATAATTCAGATTCCATGGCTAAGTTCGAGATCAAAGGGTTTGTATGTAAAAGGAATAAAAATCGGATGTTATATAAGAAATAAATGGCGACTCACTAGAGGAACCAATTGTCTCTCTCTACAAATTTGTTAAGTAAAAGGAATAAAAATCGGATGTTATATAAGAAATAAATGCTAAACAATCTAAAATGATCCATAAATTAAAACAATCTACTCAAATTTATATAAAATTAGCATAGATTTTTAGAGAACATATAGCTAACCAATTGAGAGAAAGAAATAGTTAACCATGTGGCTAGTGTATTTATGACTTTATTACTATAAATATGGGTGCCTTTTAACCTAAATTACATGCTTGTATCCCATCACACTAGTCATAAATTCATGGTTAAGCATTCTAGTTATTTTCTACTAGGGAAGCAAACTTAAAAACCCCTTCAAATCCTAAGATGACACGTAGATTAAGAAATAATTTTTTCATATATTTTAAATATTCATTTGGAATCCCATATGTCATAGACAGAGCCACTATTTCTAGTTGGAATCTATAGCCTTGGCATGAACATCTCTTAAACCCATTTTACTTGAGCATTTTTTATCACTGGGGAAGATAGACCAAGGAAAGTGTGAAATCATACGTAGTTACTATTAATATTAATATTGATCGATATTTTCTAGTAAGTGAAGAAGCATGCCTAAAATATCCTAAGGGATAAGATGCTCTAAAAAAATTTTACGATCACAAACCTTACACTTATTATAGTACTCTTTAAAATTCCATTGGTTGTATAATGAGTTCTCTCGGATGGAATACGGATTTGAATAGAAATAGAATCTATAGTGATGATTATCTTTTCTAGACATATTCAACATGGAGCTTTTTATTTTATTAGTTCATACCTACGAACACAAATCAAAGAGTTAAAGCATGAAAAAAATAACATCCTTTTTTAAATTTTCATGATATAATATTCTAGAAAAAAATTATTCATTTTTCGGGCTATGGACTTCATCAAAAAAACAATGAAATGAAAAATAAAATGCATGCAAACAATAATTATAGAAGTGAGATATCCCCAAATTAATTCAAGAAAAAATGCTTCCTCAAAATTTTCCCATTGACCTGAAGGGGTTCGGGACCGACCTTCCACAGCTTTGCGTATTGTAATGTACTAAGGCCAATATTTTGGTATAATGAATGGTCCTACTCATAACCTTGGAATGTTACCCTTTATCCTCATGTCCCTTCTCCCACTTAAGAATAAGGTAGAATATCTCAATATCCCTATCGAAGAATATCTACCATCAAACCAATGTCTTACAATCTAATGATGTTGATGCGGTTTGTGTTTTGGTTGTTCCGATTCTTCTTCCAATTTAACCAAGGCATCAATTCTGTTTTGCATAACAAAAAAATTTGGCTTCTTGTACTAGTTGAGACAATTCCAAAGAATGCAATAAAATATTAGAAAGTAAAATGTTTTCTCCAGTCATAAACAAGGACAAAAGGATAATTATGAGATGGGTTTGAGCACGGAGTCATGCCTTTATAATGTTCAACCTCATTGTTGTGCCAACATACTCGAAATAACAACTAAAACATACTCAAAATAAACTCGACATCTTTAATTTCAAAGCATATTATAGACAATATATTTTACAAACTCAACAAGCACACCACTTCTCTAAGTCAACACATGGTCATAGTACAAAGCCTAAAGAATAAATATGAACATCATAATCTTATATTTATGATGTCAACAACATACTTATCATCGGAAAAAACCTTTTTTTTCCAATTCTTATTCAAGTTCTACCACTTGAATAGATTCAACTTCAAGTAGAATGTTGATCTATGAATCACCACTTCATCCGACCTTACTATCACACCAGAAACAATACAACAGTACTATGGAAATACAACCTTAAACATTATAAATTTAGCTCTAATACAAAAACAGTATCTAATTAGATCAATAAACAATAGATACATACAAGAGTTGTCTTCCTTAAAAATTAGATCAATTGCAATATTTTTTCATACAATAAGCTTATTACAAAAATCATGTCCCAATAGATTTACCCATACATCATGTATTCAATTGCAGTATTCATCTCTAATCATAGACTTATTAGATGTTGGGGTTACTTATCAAAACAATTAGATTTGAGTTCACATACACCTTACCGAAAACCGGATCACACAAACTGCAGCTTGAATAAACCACTTAATTATAGATCCATAAATCACAATTTTTTTCCCATACATGCACTCGATTGATTGTACTCTAGTCTAGAATCATTCACCCAAAATTTTGACCGTTCTTGTGCTTGCACTGATAATATGTGTAATATTCTAAATTAGGAAAAACAAGAATGTAGAACATATAAGTGGAAATTGCAATGAAATATCAATACATCAAATGAGAGCGAGATAATGATGCCCATTATATTAGACATTAGAGCAGGAAATGTGTATAAAAAATTGAGGAAAACGACACTCAAGCTAGGAAAAACAAGCCTCTAAGAACCCATTATATAGAACATGAAGAACAACTGCTATATAAGAATGCCGAAGGCTAAGACAACACAATTTTTACTAGGGATAGCTACTGTTCTAAATGAAATTACATGGATCTGCTTATATAGTGCTTAGAAATTTTTGGGATCAAAGACCTAGGCCTTCTAGCACAATTCCAGGACAACCTAGAAAGGGTTTTTGGAAATACACAAAATACAAAATGCCCAAAATGCGGCCCTAGGGCTAAATAATGCTCTGCAACTGGATAACTGATAGGAAGTGTTTGATCTCATATATAAATGGTTGATACTACTCCAATAGACCTCTCAGATGAAGGGTTACTCCCCTCACTAGAAATCTAACTCTCAAACTTGGGCACTAAGCCCTCTACTGCAAATGCCCTACAAAATAACACAGTTTATGAAGGAGATTATGTTGTAGGTGATGGCATAACTTGGCCTGATTCCATATGACAAAATAATTTTCGAGGGCCCACCTCAACAGCCTTCTGGATGAAGGGTTACTCTCTATTGGAAAACAAGCCTTAAACCTGGATCTATCAACCTTCCACTTCTATTGCCATGCAAAACAACACAATCCTGAAGGAGAATGCATTGTAGATAATGGATGAAGCTGGACCTGATGCCGGATGGTGAAAATGAAGCTCAATGAACCTATCCTGAGTGGGCAATCGAAGTCCCCCGAGGATGAGGGTGGGATTTTGACTCGGAAATACCCTTGTGCTAAACAGCACAACAAACTTAGCTAAATAGCTGAAGTGTGCAGAAAGTCATAAAAGACTAAGACATAAACAATGTTCAGAATGCCTTCTATCGTTGTCATCCCCTTCCTTATATGCATTCTGAGCCTCCTCACACTTGGTCCCACACATTAAAGATGCTACTCTCATGGACATCGCTCCAACTAACAGCCGTGCTGTCCTCAACAATCCCCCTCTCGCTACCCATACTGGAAGATTATTTATTTGGTCAAAATTGGACCCCATCCACAATTTTTCCAACCGTAAACCTAAGAGTGCTTATCGAGTCATTGTAAGATGATGCACATTCACAATGGAAGTGATTTTATTCCTACCAAGGATATTTATGGGTTCCCTACCCTCTTATTCATCCATCGAATGACAAAAGAAAATTTTTAATATTCCAATGACGAAAGCTAATAGAATATTACAATATTTCTATTTCTAGCATCCACCATATCGGCCCTTCAAACACCACCTTGTTGGGAATTTGGAGGGCTAGTGATTAATTCAAATTATCTTACTTGATAATTACTTGTGAGCTTACTTATTAGCTTATTTAGTATTTCATCAAGTCAATTACCAAAGTACAAGAAACACATAATTAGGCTCCTCGAGCCAGGGAAAAGACTCAAATCCTCGACCTATGAATGCCCAAGACCGTGTCAAAGTTTTCAGTCTTTACATTGATCTTTTTTATTTTCTTCTGCCCACCAGCACTAACTCGTACTCATTATTATAATTTGGTACTAAGTCTCATTTTTTTATTTTTGGATTTATCCTCCCAACTCCACCTAGGTTCCTTCTTGGCTCCTTACTTCGTTTGATACCCAAAATAGTGATATATAGGCTTCTGCACCAAACCTTTCAAATGTATTTCGGCCTTCCTATATAGATGAGAGATATAGTAACCCAAGAATGAACTTGTATTAGTTCTCCTTCACGTTGTGAACACCTTCAACCTTCCTTAGCTATGCAAGGAGAGAAAAAACCATAAAACAAAAATATATAAGTTCCTTTCTTCCTCATTGATTCTTCGCATTAATTTCAGACCCTTTCTTAGCTATTCTTATAGCAGATTTGATCCAAATTCCTTACCTCAATTATTCCAAAATTCAACACTTCAATTCTTCTTGAAATCCACACCATAATCTTCATTTTATTATCTTTGTCTTCTACTTTACATAAGTTCATAATTACATAGTCAATATGAAGACCGATCCTAATTTGACCGGTGTTGTGCTTGCACTAATAATATGTCAACCTCGACCATTCACTATCGATTTTCTAAACACCACCTTGTAGTCAAACATGATTTTACATCCATACATTTAGATCATATTTAGACTCTTCATGCACAAAATCTCAATTTAGGGCCAGATTATTCATCTATTTATTCACTTATACCAGAACATAGAATGGACCTATTCAAAATGCTCCACAAACTCAGTTGATCGCTCTATATTACACATACACTAGAGAAGAAAATCACCCTTATAGACACTCATGCCCAATTCTATGAAGTGTGCTAGAGGTAATTTGTCTCTACTATATTTATCTTGCATATTGAATCAAGGGCTCAGGCCAAAACACAGTGATACACATGGGCTAGAACAAAATAAATAAATCTTTACTCGAATTATGAGATGCATCCGTAATTCACCAAATCATATCAATGCACTCACACATAGAACTCATAACTAGATATGCGCTACTTACTTAATAAAGAGTAAAACCTCATCTTATCATACGCACAAATTTAGTGAGCAAGTTTACTTCTTGATTCCCCATAATGAGTACATCATGAAGAATAAAATGTGCAGACCTTCGATGAGACACAAACACATTAGAGAATACACTTAATCTCTCACCTTAAACATCAGATTCGAGGTACTCACAACCAAACACCTTCATCACACAAGAAGATTAGCCATGCAACCTTATGCCTTCATATATTTTCTCTATGCGAAGCAAACCACCATTATATCACAACATTTTGACTTAAACTCAGATCGATCTTAAGCCTACTTTTAGATTTATCAACAACGGATCGATGCTTCGATTAGCATTTGCAATGGTATTTATATATGATCAAGGTTTGATCAAATCAGGCCACCGCAAGATACCATGGGATTTACCATGGGATTTACCATGGGTATACCCATTGTAACTCATTTTCATGATTTCACCCCTCTTTATATATTTAATTCATGGTACACATATTTAAAATAAAATTTTAAGTAAATAATCAATTCATAATTAAAAAGTTTTTGACTTTAAAAACTCATAATTTTTTAATAATACTCTTATCTAAAACAAAAAAAAATAAAATATATATATATATATAAATAATAAAATTTTAACTAAAGTGATCGTAGAGCCCTAACGAGAAACAAAGTGCACCCAATGTTCTAGTCGAAGTCGGGATAAATGAGCCTAAGTGATACCAAGATTGGGACCATTTTGGTGTGACAAATATTGTATTTTTTTGTTTTTAATAATTAATTTTAATTTTAATTTTAATTTATTTCTTTTAAAAAGTTTTTATTAAAAAATAGTAATTATAGATAAATCTAAATTTTCTGATATTTATAATCAAATTTAAATAAATTATTAGGATATATAGTGTTATGAATAATTTTAGCTTGAAACATAAAAGAGTGTTATAACTTTATAACAAATCTATCTTGTATATATATAGTTTTTAATATGTTTGAAATTAATATGTTTGGAAGGTATCAAAATATTATAAAGTAAATTTAAAATAAAATATTTATAAAATATTTTGATTTTGAAATGAGTTATGGTTTTTCGATAAGTGTTATTGATAAACTATGGTAGTAATTTAGGATAATGTAACCATGTCTATTTACAAGTTAATAATGTATATGGTAAATGGGGGAATATCTATAATTAAGAATCGTGTTAACCATATTAAAATGTCATTAACCATTAGAAAAAAATAATTTATATAATTTTTTAAATTTTTGTTAAATATTTAATTAAATATTTATTTTTAAAAAATTAATAATATTCATAGAATCTATTTAAAAATTCCAAAACTATTTGAAAGTGAAATTCATTAACCAAAATGACAAATAATATAATAATGCTAGGTAATATCATTTTGTGTAAATATTTTGACTAGGTCAAAATAAAATAAGATAAAACTAACACTATGTTAAAATAAAAATTTTACATTACTATTTTTTTGTTAATTTATGTTGGGTAGTTAATGTAAAATTGAAATAAAAATAACTAGCAATTACACCATATGTTGCAAAGGAAACGTTGTAAAGCAGTAACATAGGAAATAGTAGTATAGAGGAAAAAATCCTAAAATTTCAACCAAAGTTAGACTACCTGTAGTTTATTCAAAACTTATAATTATGTTTATAAATCACTACAATTTCATAATTATGATTTTTTAATCACTAAAATTTCAACCCATAGTTACCCTACCCTGTCATAATTATGTTTGAGTTTTTGTAGGATTCTAAACTAACCCAAAAAAATTGATATGGGATGGGAGTTGGAACCACGGCACAAATTAGCGTCGAGAGCTCTAACCTTAATTGCAGTTCATTAAAATATGGAAAATAACATTATATCTCTCTACTATTAATGTTCTCGATTAGAACAATCTGCAGAAAAGCCGAGAACTAATTCTCCAACAACTGATGCCCATGAAGAAAAAAACAATTAAATTTATCTCATCAATCACAATCAATGAATCTAGCAAGTAGAAGAAGTTGAATGAAAATCCTGACCTTTCAGCCTTTCTACATTCTGTGAAACCTTTAAAGGGTCTAACTATTGTTTCAACGGAGCACATTGTAGTAGATGAAAGGGCCAAGAAGTGCTATAGGAAAACTGCTACAACAAAATCTATATATTTGTTCCTCGAAAGTAAAATGAGTTTAATTCTCATAATTATTAAAAAGGTAAAAATCAAATAAAAAGGAACCATTTATGAGTGCGAAAGTAATTTTCATTTCAATTTATTCCATGTTTTACGAAATCATCAAGACGAAGAAGCTTCAAATGCTTCTGAGCACCATCATCGGATTCCCCCTTAACTGAACCTGTTAGAATCAACATAGTTTCCAGGATTGGAAACCATGACATTATTGGCACTAACTGGCCAATAAATCTTCTCAATCTTACCCCCTGGGTGTTCAACAAAAATACTTGCAAAATCTGAGGCCTGACATTTCCCCATAGTAGTGTACTTGAAACAAAGAGAAAAATCGTAAAACTATAGATTTTTTCAGTCTTTACAACCAAGAAAATCTCACACAGTTGAGAGCTCTAACCTTAATTGTAGTTCATTAAAATATGGAAAATAACATTATAGCTCTTTGCTATTAATGTTCTCGATTAGGAGTGGCAATACTAAACTTCCTTTACTGCTGACGATACAACTTTATATCAATTTCAACTAAGGTGAGAAAATACCTTAATTATTTTTAATTTCATAACTCATCTATGCCTTCAACTGTTGGCAGTCCTTAGCTTCCTTTACTACTTAAGAGCTCCCTTGGCCTCTACTCCAAAGCTTCTGTGCTTTGGGAATGAAAGAAATGATGAAGAGGGCAGAAGCTATTCCTCCTATATATTTGAGAAGTGTGAACTTGGTGGTCTTCTTGTTATTTTTGTGAATGTTGCAATTACAATTGCAGTAGACCTGAGTGCAGATTAGTGCGTACACACAATATCCAGTGAAAGACAGTGAGGCAACACTAACGTGTGTTGTTCCACTTTTCTTAAGTGCTCGACCCACTTTTTCATGGGCATTGTATTATGGTTCATCCACCCACAGGGCTAAAAGTATCACATTATTCAATTATGGATTTCTGATAAGCTTATGATCAAGCAATAAAGCATACTCAATTAAAGAGAAAACCCTAGTTACAGACAGATGAAGAGACGATAACAGGGTTTAGGGTTGGATACTCAACAATAAAAATCATAATAGTACAATACAAAGGAATATCAATGAAAATCACACCGATATTCTTTCACCATGGTGTCCCATCTCCTAACATCACAATAAATTGACAATGGCCTAAAGAACTACCCATCCCTATCCATTTTAAAACCCCAAAACTCATACTTATTTATGTATCATCATCCATCGAGATCAAGCTAAGCAGTAGGCAAAATATCTGTTAAGCCACCTCCTCTTCTGCAAAACCAAAAAATAAAAAAACATCACCCCACTGTAATCACAATAAAACCATCAGAAGTCATCACAAATTCATATAGTATATACTTACAGGAATATCAGGCTCAATATTGTTCTGATCTTGATGTGAAATCAGATTATTATCATCATTTCTGAGATTATTAGTATCCTCCAGGTATGCTTTACAGCGTAAAAATAACACTATGTTAAAATAAAAATTCTGCATTTTTTTTTTATTTTCTATTAATTTTTATTGGGTGGTTAAGATAAGTCAAGTAACTGATGGTTTTTAAGCTCCAAGTTTATGAGAACCCATGGGGTATTGCATTTTCTCATGGTATTGCTCGGATCTTTCAAGCAACAAAAGAGATCAAATCTCTTGAGATGCAAATATCTTAAGATGAAGAGAGATTTGATCTCTCTCGACACTTGGTAGATCCATAGTTAAGATGGCTCTAGGCTATTTTAATCAGTAATTAGAAAAATGCAATTCATAAACCTATTTAAACATAAAATTTTATTATAAATAAATTGAATATTACCAATAAAATTGGATCGAAATATCTATTATCTATTATTCAGATAGGTGAATTTGAGTTGAAATGGGTGATTACTAATACAACCATTGTGGAAAACTGGTGAAGCATGTCATTGTTAAAGGGGATGAGATTCGTTTCTCCTGTATTGAGGGTGGAGTTGTGGAAATAATTGATCAAAATTCAAATGCCATAGCTAAGTTCAAGATCAAAGGGTTGGTATGTTGGCACAAGAATGAGAGGAAATAATAAAGGGGATGAGATTCGTTTCTCCAATAGTGAGGGTAGACTTGTGGAAATAATTGATCATAATTCAGATTCCATGGCTAAGTTCGAGATCAAAGGGTTTGTATGTAAAAGGAATAAAAATCGGATGTTATATAAGAAATAAATGGCGACTCACTAGAGGAACCAATTGTCTCTCTCTACAAATTTGTTAAGTAAAAGGAATAAAAATCGGATGTTATATAAGAAATAAATGCTAAACAATCTAAAATGATCCATAAATTAAAACAATCTACTCAAATTTATATAAAATTAGCATAGATTTTTAGAGAACATATAGCTAACCAATTGAGAGAAAGAAATAGTTAACCATGTGGCTAGTGTATTTATGACTTTATTACTATAAATATGGGTGCCTTTTAACCTAAATTACATGCTTGTATCCCATCACACTAGTCATAAATTCATGGTTAAGCATTCTAGTTATTTTCTACTAGGGAAGCAAACTTAAAAACCCCTTCAAATCCTAAGATGACACGTAGATTAAGAAATAATTTTTCATATATTTTAAATATTCATTTGGAATCCCATATGTCATAGACAGAGCCACTATTTCTAGTTGGAATCTATAGCCTTGGCATGAACATCTCTTAAACCCATTTTACTTGAGCATTTTTATCACGGGAAGATAGACCAAGGAAAGTGTGAAATCATACGTAGTTACTATTAATATTAATATTGATCGATATTTTCTAGTAAGTGAAGAAGCATGCCTAAAATATCCTAAGGGATAAGATGCTCTAAAAAATTTTACGATCACAAACCTTACACTTATTATAGTACTCTTTAAAATTCCATTGGTTGTATAATGAGTTCTCTGGATGGAATACGGATTTGAATAGAAATAGAATCTATAGTGATGATTATCTTTTCTAGACATATTCAACATGGAGCTTTTTATTTTATTAGTTCATACCTACGAACACAAATCAAAGAGTTAAAGCATGAAAAAATAACATCCTTTTTAAATTTTCATGATATAATATTCTAGAAAAAATTATTCATTTTTCAGGCTATGGACTTCATCAAAAAAACAATGAAATGAAAAATAAAATGCATGCAAACAATAATTATAGAAGTGAGATATCCCCAAATTAATTCAAGAAAAATGCTTCCTCAAAATTTTCCCATTGACCGGAAGGGGTTCAGACCGACCTTCCACAGTTTGCAGACAGAATGTACTAAGGCCAATATTTTGGTATAATGAATGGTCCTACTCATAACCTTGGAATGTTACCCTTTATCCTCATGTCCCTTCTCCCACTTAAGAATAAGGTAGAATATCTCAATATCCCTATCAGAAGAATATCTACCATCAAACCAATGTCTTACAATCTAATGATGTTGATGCAGTTTGTGTTTTGGTTGTTCTGATTCTTCTTCCAATTTAACCAAGGCATCAATTCTGTTTTGCATAACAAAAAATTTGGCTTCTTGTACTAGTTGAGACAATTCCAAAGAATGCAATAAAATATTAGAAAGTAAAATTTTTTCTCCGTCATAAACAAGGACAAAAGGATAATTATGAGATGGGTTTGAGCACGGAGTCATGCCTTTATAATGTTCAACCTCATTGTTGTGCCAACATACTCAGAAATAACAGCTAAAACATACTCAAAATAAACTCGACATCTTTAATTTCAAAGCATATTATAGACAATATATTTTACAAACTCAACAAGCACACCACTTCTCTAAGTCAACACATGGTCATAGTACAAAGCCTAAAGAATAAATATGAACATCATAATCTTATATTTATGATGTCAACAACATACTTATCATCAGAAAAACCTTTTTTTTTCCAATTCTTATTCAGTTCTACCACTTGAATAGATTCAACTTCAAGTAGAGTTGATCTATGAATCACCACTTCATCTGACCTTACTATCACACCAGAAACAATACAACAGTACTATGGCAATACAAACTTAAACATTATAAATTTAGCTCTAATACAAAAACAGTATCTAATTAGATCAATAAACAATAGATACATACAAGAGTTGTCTTCCTTAAAAATTAGATCAATTGCAATATTTTTCATACAATAAGCTTATTACAAAAATCATGTCTCAACAGATTTACCCATACATCATGTATTCAATTGCGTATCTATCTCTAATCACAGGGACTTATTAGATGTTGGGGGTTACTTATCAAAACAATTAGATTGAGTTCACATAACAATTTTACTTTTCGTAAACCAGATTGCCAAACCCACTTTGAATAAACCACTTAATTATAGATCCACAAATCAAGCATTTTTTTCCATACATGCACTACTGATTGCACTAGTCTAGAATCATTCACCCAAAATTTTGACCGTTCTTGTGCTTGCACTGATAATATGTGTAATATTCTAAATTAGGAAAAACAAGAATGTAGAACATATAAGTGGAAATTGCAATGAAATATCAATACATCAAATGAGAGCAGATAATGATGCCATTATATTAGACATTAGAGCAGGAAATGTGTATAAAAAATTGAGGAAAACGACACTCAAGCTAGGAAAAACAAGCCTCTAAGAACCCATTATATAGAACATGAAGAACAACTGCTATATAAGAATGCCGAAGGCTAAGACAACACAATTTTTACTAGGGATAGCTACTGTTCTAAATGAAATTACATGGATCTGCTTATATAGTGCTTAGAAATTTTTGGGATCAAAGACCTAGGCCTTCTAGCACAATTCCAGGACAACCTAGAAAGGGTTTTTGGAAATACACAAAATACAAAATGCCCAAAATGCGGCCCTAGGGCTAAATAATGCTCTGCAACTGGATAACTGATAGGAAGTGTTTGATCTCATATATAAATGGTTGATACTACTCCAATAGACCTCTCAGATGAAGGGTTACTCCCCTCACTAGAAATCTAACTCTCAAACTTGGGCACTAAGCCCTCTACTGCAAATGCCCTACAAAATAACACAGTTTATGAAGGAGATTATGTTGTAGGTGATGGCATAACTTGGCCTGATTCCATATGACAAAATAATTCTCGAGGGCCCACCTCGCTAGCCTTCTGGATGAAGGGTTACTCCCCTCATTGGAAAACAAGCTCAGAAACTGGATCTATCAACCTTCCACTTCTACTGCCATGCAAAACAACACAATCCTGAAGGAGAATGTGTTGTAGATAATGGATGAAGCTGGACCTAATGCCGGATGGTGGAAATGAAGCTCAATGAACCTATCCTGAGTGGGCACTCGAATTCCCCCGAGGATGAGGGTGGGATTTCGGCTCGGAAATACCCTTGTGCTAAACAACACAACAAACTTAGCTAAATAGCTTAAGTGTGCAGAAAGCCATAAAAGACTAAGACATAAACAATGTTCAGAATTCCTTCTATCATTGTCATCCCCTTCCTTATATGCATTCTGAGCCTCCTCACACTTGGTCCCACACATTAAAGATGCTACTCTCATGGATACTGCCTCCAACTAACATTGTGTTGTCCCTCAATAACTCTCTGCTACCTCCATACCAGCACTATTTATTTGGTCAAAATTGACCCCATCCACATTCTTCAACCTCTATTCACACCTAAGAGTGCTTTATTGAGCTGATAAGATGATGCACATTCACAATGGAAGTGATTTTATTCCTACTAAGGATATTTATGGGTCTCCCTACCCTCTTATTCATCCATCTAAATGACAAAAGAAAATTTTAATATTCCAACTAGCTGAAAGCTAATAGGAATATTACAATATTTCTACCTCGAGCATTCACTATCGATTCTCTAAACACCACCTTGTTGAGAATTTGGAGGGCTAGTGATTAATTCAAATTATCTTACTTGATAATTACTTGTGAGCTTACTTATTAGCTTATTTAGTATTTCATCAAGTCAATTACCAAAGTACAAGAAACACATAATTAGGCTCCTCAAGCCAGGGAAAAAAAGACTCAAATCCTTGACCTATGAATGCCTCCAAGACCTTGTCAAAGTTTCTTAGTCTTCTTCCAACATTGATCTTTATTTTCTTCACCAACGAGCACTAACCTGCATCAACATTAGAGAACTTGGTGTCTAAGTCCTTGGCTTCTCCTTATTCTTTTTGGATTTATCTCAACTCCACCTAGGTTCCTTCTTGGCTCCTTACTTCGTTTGATACCCAAAATAGTGATATATAGGCTTCTGCACCAAACCTTTCAAATGTATTTCGGCCTTCCTATATAGATGAGAGATATAGTAACCCAAGAATGAACTTGTATTAGTTCTCCTTCACGTTGTGAACACCTTCAACCTTCCTTAGCTATGCAAGGAGAGAAAAAACCATAAAACAAAAATATATAAGTTCCTTTCTTCCTCATTGATTCTTCGCATTAATTTCAGACCCTTTCTTAGCTATTCTTATAGCAGATTTGATCCAAATTCCTTACCTCAATTATTCCAAAATTCAACACTTCAATTCTTCTTGAAATCCACACCATAATCTTCATTTTATTATCTTTGTCTTCTACTTTACATAAGTTCATAATTACATAGTCAATATGAAGACCGATCCTAATTTGACCGGTGTTGTGCTTGCACTGATAATATGTCAACTCGTACTCATTCACTATCGATTTTCAACACCACCTTGCGTAGTCAAACATGATTTTTACATCCATACATTGTGATCATATTTTTAATTTTCCATGTAACAAAATCTCAATTTAGGGGCTGCATTATTCATCTATTTATTCACTTATACCAGAACATAGAATGGACCTATTCAAAATGCTCCACAAACTCAGTTGATCGCTCTATATTACACATACACTAGAGAAGAAAATCACCCTTATAGACACTCATGCCCAATTCTATGAAGTGTGCTAGAGGTAATTTGTCTCTACTATATTTATCTTGCATATTGAATCAAGGGCTCAGGCCAAAACACAGTGATACACATGGGCTAGAACAAAATAAATAAATCTTTACTCGAATTATGAGATGCATCCGTAATTCACCAAATCATATCAATGCACTCACACATAGAACTCATAACTAGATATGCGCTACTTACTTAATAAAGAGTAAAACCTCATCTTATCATACGCACAAATTTAGTGAGCAAGTTTACTTCTTGATTCCCCATAATGAGTACATCATGAAGAATAAAATGTGCAGACCTTCGATGAGACACAAACACATTAGAGAATACACTTAATCTCTCACCTTAAACATCAGATTCGAGGTACTCACAACCAAACACCTTCATCACACAAGAAGATTAGCCATGCAACCTTATGCCTTCATATATTTTCTCTATGCGAAGCAAACCACCATTATATCACAACATTTTGACTTAAACTCAGATCGATCTTAAGCCTACTTTTAGATTTATCAACAACGGATCGATGCTTCGATTAGCATTTGCAATGGTATTTATATATGATCAAGGTTTGATCAAATCAGGCCACCGCAAGATACCATGGGATTTACCATGGGTATACCCATTGTAAAAATTGCTAGTGAAGAATGTATTATATTAATGGTAGGGGCTTTGACCAAATTAACACTAACACCATAATACCATAAGAAATCCAAGACAAGCAAAATTACCATGGAAATAATATTTGATAGTATTGATTCAACGTGAGGAGAAACCCATCGTTTTCATGCACCAGACTGATGGTGTTTTTTTTCAATGCTTGGGAACATCTGCATGGGATTCAAGCAAGAACCTTTTATAAATTATGCGGGATTAATGGCATAAGACAGCGTCAAATATTTGGACAGAATATTGTTTGAGAGAAAACTAAGTTTCTTCTTGATAGTCTATTTATCCCAATGATTTCACATGGTTCTAATGTTTGATGGTGTAGTAATATTATGATTTACCATGATTCTAATGTTGGATTGTGTAGCAATATTAGGGAGTTATGGACAAAGATTAAGCAAAGTTAGAAGTATTTTACAATAAATAATCTTAAAATTTATGGTGTAGTAATATTATAATTTCGTATAGTTAATGTTTGATGGTGTAGTAATATTAGGGAGTCATGGAGGAAGATTAAGAAAATCTTAAAATTGAAAAGGGAATCATGTAGTAATATTAGGGTGTAGTATTTTACAATAAACAATCTTAAAATTGAATGGAATAAGTTACAATAAGATATTTATTGTATAAATTGGATAACACAAAGAAAAATGGTGAATAAGCTATTATAAGGTATTTATTGTATAAATTAGATAACACAAAGAAAGAGATGCTCCATCTCACAATAGAAAACATTACTAAAATACATGTACTCTAAACGTTCAAGAAATGGCCAGTCAATTACGCACACTGAATAATCTACAAAAAGGTAGTTATTGTATAAATTGGATAACACAAAGAATTTCTCCCTTTCAAGTTAGAAAACATTAATGAAATAGGTGTGCTCTAAAATTTCAAGAAATAAATAATAAGTTACTTATAGCAAATATGCTACAATAACATATCTTATTGTATAAATTGGACAAAACAAAGAAAAAAATTAGTGAAACACATATAATATAAAGCTTCAACAAAGAATGAACCAAATATACTACATTCTATATCCATTCTAAGAACATAATATCAACACTATCATTACTATTATCACAAATGAACCCAAAAAAAACAAACATTGCTAAAAACAAAAACAAATCTCCCATAACATTTATATAGTATAATAAAAAAGAAGCTGAAATACCCTTGGAAGTTTATAATTATAAGGTGGTGGCCCATAAAATAAACTTCTCTCTGCAGAGTCAACATCTAGACATCATTTAACATGTTTACCTATGAAAGAGCTTATAACTTCAATAGATCAAACATATTATCAATAAAATAAAAACTAATTAACATTAGTTATAATACTTTGACATTAATACATAAAGTCCATTGGTAACGATTGTTAGAAAGTTACACACAAAACCTGAGAAAAACTCATATTAACCTAAGAACACATCTATGGTCTCTATGACTCTATGTTTACCGTAAGACGCGGTAGTCCAACTATCAACAAAACACTACGTTAAAACAATCATTCTCTGGCCTTACTTTCTTAATCTTATGATGTGAATTAATCACGGTCGATGACTCTCTAACCTGGCTTTCTTGAGCTTATGAAGCGGATTAATCAGGATCCATCCATTGCATACAGTTTCTGTTAAATTTGATATACGATTCGCCGACCTTTTATTCTTTGCATTAATGAAGGTCCATCCATCAGTCGAAGTCGATGTTTCATCCTTCTTTACCAGATAATCTAGCTCCAGTTCTTGCAACCTTTTCTTAAGCTTCAAAGAACATGCAATTGTCATCAGAGTGTTTGCATCTAAGCCCTCCTTTGGGAATTCTCGCAGAAAGCGTAAGAGACTCTCAAAGGGCAATTTCAACAGATCATCGTGAAACAATTTGAGCAGAGCCAGACCCACTCTGAAAACCGTTTTCATACCCTCGTACAGAAAAACATCCCAAATCCGAGCAACTAATTCAAATGGAAAATCTGCAGAGAAAACAGTCATGAACCAGCTGCTTGCATACATAGCTGGCGTGATCATCTGCTCCTCAAAATGTTTACCTAGCAGGGGCAGCTTCTCCTTCACAAGCATTTCGAACTGAAAAAAGTATTGGTGGAGTAGAGGCAGACCTTCTAAATACATACCTCGAATTTGCTTGCCTTTGAGCAGTGCCACCATAACCCAAAAGGCTTCTTCCTCCTTCATGTAGAGCAGAAGCGTCCCCGCTATGAAATTCATCCCCTGCGTATATCCCACCTCTTTGTCATAAACCGAATACGCCTTTAACACATTGTGGAGAGCCCTGTGCCCGAGCCCGTCAGTAGTCTGAAATAATCCCTGGGATGCCAAAGTGCGATGCACGTCTTTCAATATAAGTTTCTCTGATTCCGATTTTAGCGATAGGAGCTTTGAGTAAATTCCTGCGTTGGCCAGTAGCAAGTCGCGGCCGCCAGAAATGAGTTGCCAGATAACACTCCTCGCAGTATTCGCAACGCCAGGTCTGATACGCCTTTTAACTTCGCGCGGGTTGCTTCTCACGCGGATCCTCCAATCGAGAATTCTCATCGACAAACGCCACTTTTCACGTCTGGTTTCTTCGCTTTTATTGGAGTTGGATGAGAGCGCGGCCGCAGAATATTGTCGAATGAGTTTATTGTTATCATCTTCAAACTCTGCACGAGCCCGTTTTCTGCCCATTTTACTTCCGAAATGCACCTGCAATTAGAAATGGCGCTGCGAAGATGGATGATTCGAAGGGAGTGGACGATATATTTGCGCAGACAGAGAGGAAATCCTGGAACAAGAGCGGATAACTTAATTAACGAAGTACAATTTAAAATAAATATATATCCATGGCGTATAGAATCATTTTCCATATCCATGTCGGTGGTATCTTTTAAAAATAAAGATATTTTTATAAAAAATTAAAAAAACCAATCTTTTTATATTATTTATTATTAATTTTTATATACGGTAATAAAATTGACTTGGAATATGTCTTAAAATTATTTTTAAATTGTTTTTGGCTATCTAAGAGTTTCTTTTTCTTCAATATAAAGATTTTCTCGTACTTAAAAGTAAGAAAACAAAGAAGTTGTCTAATCAGACGGAGGAATTCTCCAGACGGCTAAAATTGGGCGGAATCCGGATTAAAAAATCCTCCAGACGACTAAAATTGGGCGGAATCAGGATTAAAAAATTTTAAGAAATTTTACAGTAATAGTGTTTGAATCATGATTTACAAAAATCCCTGCGGAATTTTCTTAAAATCTTACCAAAATTTCCATGATTTTTAAGGCGAAAAAGTAGTCTAATTAGACTACAGTGAAAACAAATACATAACACTTCGCACTTAAAAGTGAGAAAACAAATACATAACTACTTCGCACTTAAAAAGTGAGAAAACAAGTTAATTACTCAAAATCTTAAAAGTGAAAAAGAAATACATAACAACTTTCTTGCACTTAGAAGTGAGAAAACAAGTTAATTACCCAAAATTTTAAAAGTGAAAAAGAAATACATAACTTTCTTACACTTAAAAGTGAGAAAACAAGTTAATTACCCAAAATCTTTCTCACACTTAAAAGTGAGAACAAATTAACTACCCAAAATCTAAGGGCAAACAAGCCGCCCATCACGAGCGAGTAATTACAGATCAGAATCAAATTAAATTTGCGATCAAATATTCAAACTTTCACAAATCTAATTTTGTAATTATCACCATAACACCAAAAATATATACAACAATCCCTAAACTAATACACTAATAACTGGACTCCACCCCTAATAACCTTAATACCCTAATAAGTTTGACCCTAAAACCAACGATAAGATTGACCCTATTCTCCGACAAATATGGAACACGTGCTCGAGTTATATACCAAAGATTTGGGCTCCGAACGAGCTACTTCTCAAGGATAGCACAATCAAATGGGTTTTGAACCACGGGGTGGTTCGTTAAGGAGAATCATTGGCATGAGAACGGTTTATTTAAGTTTTGATGTATCAATGAAGGTTTTGTTATTATTATTATTAAATGTGCTATAATTTAGAGTTAAAATGGGTTAAAAATGCAAGGTTTTAAGTTTTTAATAATGAGTTATTAGAATGTAAAGTCTTAAGTTTAGGTTTATTAAAATGTAAGGTTTTAAGTTTTTAATAATGTGTTATTAAAATGCAAGGTTTTAATTTTTTAATAATGAGTTATTAAAATGCAAGGTTTTAAGTTTTTAATAATGAGTTATTTTTAAGAGACTTATGTTGTGTAAAGGTTATAATTATGAAATAGTTTTTTTTTTTTTAATTGTATGAGTGTGGTATAGGTTTAATATGGAGTTTTATTGTAAAATGGAAGGTATATTTGCTAAAGACATGTTTGGAGGTTAATATTCATAAATTTGGGTGTTATACTTTTTTTTTAAATGCTAATGGCTCATGGTGGGATCTATATCATGGTAAAAGACTTATCGAGAGACCTTTCGTGAAGAGTATCATAGAGTGTCAATTTTGACATTTAAGGTTACAAGGATGGATCTTTTATCCAAAGACATGCTTCAAAGATGACATCCAATTTCTTAGTATATAGAGGACTTACACCATCAATGAATGGGGACTTACACCATGATATGATCCCTACCAAAATATTCTTTTGTCCCTGAGTCTAATAGAAACCTAGTTTTTAGGATTTCCACAAAAAGGGCTTCCATCCCCAAGATATCGGTTAAATCCAAATTATAATGGCTTGGTACCTAAAACCCTATCTCTAAGGTAAATGGTCCATGAACATGGTTGTAATCCAAAGTGTGGGGCCTTAACGAATCTTACTTTAAAAAACATGGGTCATTTAAACATAACTTTAAGCCATGAGACAAGAACTCTAGAGAGAACTTTTTTGACTAATAGGGGGCGGTATCTTTTCCCCATAGGGTGGGATACATTTGTGACTTTAAGTATTATAGCGCCAAGGAAAGGTCTCCTTATCTAGGACATTCTTCAAGGCCATAATTTGACGAACATGGACCATGCATAGGGGCCTAAACCATAAGGTTCGTCCTCTGAATGTAATCATGAGTCCATGAGAAGGATAAAAACCTTGTTATTAGGTTTCATGCATCAGGTAAGATTACACCCTCTTAAAACATGATTCAAGGATAAAATCTAGTGTTATAGGACCTATAAGAGCTCATTCAAAGGAACGTGAGAAATGAACATCAACCAAATTATGAGAAACTCCCTTTAAAAGGATTATTTCACCTATGAGTTGAATATGGGTTGGGTTCTTAGGTTTGGAGCACTAAGAAAGGGTCTCATCACCCAAAACATGGTTCAAAGCTAGAGATTAGTGGATTGGTCCCTAAAAGAAATATTTCTAAGGACATGGGCCACAAATTGGTACTTGATCCGGAATACGTGCCCCTCGAAAAGCATGTATGATTAAGGAGTGGATACAGACATAATTATAAATTTTGGTGCACTAATGAAGGATACCCTTACAAAATGAAACATTCAAGGTTCAAATATAGGGGACTTGGCCCTAAGGGGGTACTTCTAAGGAACACGGGAAATGCTGCATTGCCTTGGTACTAGAAAAATTATTCCTAATACAATATTTCACCCAATAATGAAATATGCGTTTAATTTGAAGGTTTGGTTCAACAAGGAATGGTATCCTCATCTAATACATAATTTGAGGATGAAATAAATGGTTGGGATCCAAGGAAAATTTTATATTTTAAATTTCATCATTTGTTCAAATTTCCCCCATTTCTAAAATGATTCATGAATGTCCATATTTTCCCCATTTCTAAAATTTCATGGAATGATTCATTGAGGGAGAATATGAACATCATCCACAAAGAGAAGATGGGTGAGGGTGCAGCCCTCCGCAATCTTAATGCACTCGGAGTCGCGCTGTTTCTTTTCATCCATGATTAATTGACTTAATGTTTCCATAATGAGAAGAAAGAGAAGTGGGGGATAAAGGGCAGCATGTTTGAGCCCTCTTTCCGAATGAAAAAGGAGGAAGCGTGAACCATTGATGAGGACGTTGAATGATACATTATTGATACAAAACATGATCCATTTGATGAAACTATAGAGGAAACCCAAATGGGTAAGAATCATTCGAATGTAGAGCCAATTAGAGTGATCGAATGCTTTTTGCGAGATCCAAATTTAAGATGATACTCATGAGCAAATCAACACATATATTATAACAATGATTCATATCAATTAAATTTTTATTAGTGCATTTGAATGTGATGTTTGGATTAATTTATTATATCGTATCATCAGATTTCACATCTCTTCATTATAATATTTAATCGTCCATATATTTAATCGCTGGTGTAACATTTCACGACGACGAATGGAGAACGCAATAGAATAAATTAATATGTATTTTATTATATATATGAATAAGACACTCTTTGTCATACAAAATGGGGAAGTTATTGGTATCCCTTTGTCTTTCAATTGGGACACTATATCCATTACATTAAACAAAATGTCTCGATTTCATAGACAAATATTTCAAAAAATACAACTCCTCACTTTGTATACAAACATATTGATCATCATTCTTCGTTGGAACTTCTCTCACCGCTCGAGCTACTTCCATGACTTGGGTTATTTTGAGGAATGTTTTGTTCATTGTGTTGATTGTTTTCTTCTTCTTCAAGTTCCATCTACAAACACTAAAATAAATTATAATGAGTGTATATACATTGGTGATAATATTGAAAATTACAATATTAAATAATATACATCAATGTAAATCGAAAAGAAATGTACCATAGCAAGAATTGACTCATGGACTATACACATTCTTTCAAAACCAAATTTCATACCATCTCTCAACAATTCATTTGTTGGCACAGTTCCATACTTTGTTTCCTCCGAGTTTTATACCCCATAACGAATCATAGATTTAATATATATATTTCTATTAATTATAGATGAGCTAAGTAAAACAAGATATATGCTTCCAAATTCCACAATTTTTTTTATGATATGCCAACATATACTCGACAACCCATATTTAACCCAATGCCAATAAATTTTTCTAATGGTTCTTCTTTGTATGTAAGTGGAAAAGAACGTCTATACATTTGTTCCACTAGATCCCTCAAAATTTCTGTAAAAGTTTTGCCCCCTTTCGTTAACCTCAAGCACCACTCCCGATATGAGCTAAGGAGAAATTCATTTTCATTTGCATGTTCTATTTTTTTTCTTTTCTTAGAAAAACATTCCTTTTCTTCGTTGTTGATCCCCGTAGAACATTAAATATATGTGAATTAATATATTGTTTGAAACATGTTATCTAATATTTTTAAGTATATTATTAATTAAAATTGAAAAAAAGAAACTCATATTGGATCGATAGTATTTTTTTCATTCACCTAATTCATCCTTTTGCAATTTTTCCATCAAGCTTTTTACGCTCTTTCAGTCTTAGATTAGAAATAATCTTATCAAGCTTCACCATTTTGTGGCTATGCATGATACACACTAAACAATACATATTAGTTAAACTTACATATAGTTCAAAAAATAATAATTTTTGTAAAGAATTTACAAAGAAATTAGTTTTTTTTGCTTTTCTCGATGTGTTATCAATATTTTTTGTTACTTGAACTCTTATCAACCATTTCTTTATCAATATGAAATATGTACCATACCATTAATTAATATATTTTATAAATAAATCACATACATTTCAGGGTTTTTAAAAAAAACCAAGAAAACGATGTACCTTTCCCAAAGTACGCACCAAATGTGGTGCGATAGGGTCCTTATAAATGCACCGCCAATACAGTAGAAACACCATATGGTGCTCTTTGTCAACAATGAGACCCGATGTGTTATATGTTAACCGGGTGCACCAATTAACACAAACATAAATTAATCAAAAACTATTTTTATCAAATAGTGTTATTTTGTCAGCACGCGCCCCGTTGCACTATACTATAATAGCGCATCGTGCATTATTTTAAACAGTCGCACCAATTAAAAAAAATTGTTTTTTAAAAACTCGTGCAAGGGCCGACATGGATTGGGATCCGACTCTACAAGTGGTCCCTGCAGTTTAGATGTCATATGCCCATATATATAGTAATACAAACCCTATAAATCTAAAATGAAAATCAATGATTGTGAAGTCACATAAACAAGAAGAAGCAAGGGTTTAACGTAAGAATGGATTTTTTTTATTTTTTTTCTCGAAAATGCACGAAAAATTTGAAATTTTTACTATGCATGTATTAAATCCAGAGAGAAACCCGTAAAAAACAATTATTGCAAGTAAAATTTAACAATTTTACTATACTACTAGGTGGTTTTTATCCGAATCACCGAGATGTTTCAAATTTCGATTCTCCGAATAGTGTTGTTGTTCGAAAGTATTTTTGTCGCTCCACGGTGCTCTCATAATCTCTTGCTCTGGGTATGTCTCTCATGAAAATCCCTCCCTAAAAAAATTTTACAAAAAATAATGAAATAATGAATAGCTTTTACTATTTAAAGAAATTTTTTTATGAAATTAGATTTCCAAAAATAATTTTCCGCCCATTTTTCAAGTTACCGCTTTTTTTCACTTCAAAAAAATAAAGTTGCGCTTTTTTTAATTTCCAGATATTGGGTGTGTTTGTTAACTAACAGCATCTGATGCGTTAGTTAATAAAACCTCACCGATGCGTAGTAACTAAAATGCAATCGAAGTGGCTAACGATGACATTAGCATCGATAACAATAAGTCCATTTTTAAGGCACCAAAATTATTTTGAGGTATGTACACAAAAATTTATTATTGATTTTGCTCAAATGCAAGGAGAAAATATCATAATTATATCAAATGGAAAATACTTCGAATCCATTTTGTTCCATAATATTTCTCAAAGTTTGTCGTAAAGTTCTCCCTATCCATCTCCGGACATAATTACTTCAGATTTTATTTATATTTGCATTATCTAATTGAATTTAATTTTCTATCCATATCAATCAATCGGATAAAATTAATATATACAAATTTGCAGGTTCATGCGATTCGGAATTGAGTTCATATGCACAAAATATTCAAACATCTTCAAAACGTCGAAGCTCTTATCAGGGAGCACCATACCGCAAGGCGTATTTGGTAGATGAAAATGGACGATTGCTTCACCCTGCCAATTCTAACATTGCATCTTCTAGCCACAATCCTAGGACAATTATGGTAATAATATTTGTTTGGTATATTAATGTAATTATTTCAATGTCAAACCAATTAATCATGCATTGTCGACGTGCTTAATAATTGATATCATCGATTTTGTACTAATCATGTTCAAATATAATTTCTAGTGATGATGAGCGACCTACCTACCATCTTCCGTTGCACCCCACAACAATGTCAAATCGAGAGAAGGCTGAATTAAGAGAAAAACTTGGAGAGGAACGATACCAAGAATGGTTGAATCAACCACCTATTCAATTCCCACTATGTCAAAATTCACCAATTAGGAATGACTACAAAAATAGTAGTTCTTCACAATCTGGTAATGGAGGTAATCAAAGATAGGTTTTTATGGATGATTAACTAAGGGATACGACGTCCATGAAGACAATTTTGTTAGATGCATTCTAGAACGATGATCAGCTAGGGGATGATGCTCATATCGATGATACCTTTTTTGAAAGCCTTAAATGTGCTCCCACCACCCCTCTCTTTGGACCTGGCAGTCAGTCAAAGTCTACCCAGTTGGGGACAATGATGTTACTGTAGAACTTGAAAGCAAAGTTTGTCTTGTCGAATGCATGTTTCTCGGATATTTTGAGGTAATTGACCATCAAGTCCCTTATATTTTGAGAAATATAATCACACAATGAACATTACAAATGGTCAATTTTATGAACATTAATAATTATCAGCAGTAATGTACATTTAATATTATCCATGACCAACTACAGGGTATTCAAAGATAAGTTTCTTCCGAGTGATAATCTCTTGCCTGGTATCTGCGAAGAGGCAAAGAAATTGTTGAAAATGTTGGGTGTTGAGTACATATCATATCATGCATGTCCAAATGATTGTATTCTATATAGATGATAATATGCATACAAAGAGATATGTCTGAAATGTGGGCATGACAGGTATGATAAATAAAAAAAGAAGGGTAAATCATGGGTTCCTCCTTCTAAGATATTGAGGCACATGCCTATAATCATAAGGATTCAAAGGCTCTTTCGTTGCAAATAATCAACTATGTTGCAGGGACGGAATGCCTCACACAGAAGTGATTTGGGAGTTATGTGAATCCCAACATACTCAATAGCCATGAAGCATATAGAGGATACATGGCCCAAAAAATTCAAGGATGAAATACGAAGTCTACGACTCAGCATATCCATGGATGGCGTAAACCCATATTCCCTATTGAACACCAACTATTTTGTTTGGCCTGTAGTAGTGATCAATAACAATATCCCCACATGGTTTTCCATGAAGAATGAGCATCTTATGTTTTCTCTCATATTCCCTGGTAGAAGACAACTGAAGAATATGGATGTATACTTACAACCACTGGTAGATGAATTGAAGGAATTATGGGATGGGATAAATGTATACGATGTATCAAGACCCATCGCAGCAGAGAGGAGTTTCACGTTGTATGGCATATGTGCTTACATGACACATGATTATCCAGGCTTAGGATTTTTCTACAGTAAATTACATGTTTAATGATTTGTATATATACGTAACAATATTCTTTTGCATATTAGTTATTTAATTCGTTTTAATTGTTTTGATCTTCATGATATTATTTAACGTGCCATGCATATTGTATACAATAATTTCAGAGTTCTTGTAACAAAAGGGTATTATGGATGTAAATTTTGTGAACCTTCCCTGAAAGCTAGATGGTCCAACGACATACGAAAGCTAGTATATGACTTCTCCAGGGTATTCCTCCAGAAGAACACCCTTACAAAAGAGAAACATCTGCTTTCAATGGTAAACGAGGGAGAAACCAAAGGCCTACAATAACGACACCAGTTGAATGGCTAAGAGCGTATGAGAAAGAGAAGAATGAGTTCATAGAAATTTTTGATTCAAATGGGGAGCCTATGTTCGATGATCCAGAATTCTTCAACACCTATGTTAATAAATTTCACATTGGGATGAAAAGGAAATCTATCTTGTATAACCTCCCATATTGGGAGCATCTTAATATTACCCACTTATTAGATCCCATGAATATATTTAAAAATGTTTCATCTTCTTTATGGAGGCACATATCATCGAAACAAAGAGACACATTGGTTGTTAGGAAATATCTTATTACTTCAAAAACTAAAAAGAAACATTGGCCAAGACGATTAGAAAGTACAGGATCAGATGCAACTGGTCCCTCTCATTGGTATTTCAAAGAAGGTGATGTCCCTTGGATTTTAAAAAAAGATGATCTTTAATTGGAAAAGGAAGTTATAATGGGTGTGAGGGTGCCATCTTCATATGGGTCTTCACTACAGTGTTGCTTTACCGTGGATGACCATTTGTCAAGGTTGAAATTGCATGACCATTTTAATCTTCTAAGAGTATGTATAATGTTAAAAGAATGATTTTATTATTTGTTATATTAATAAATTTTATCCCATGCAGGGATCATAAAACATAACTAATTTTGTATATTATTGCATGTGTTTATAACTTTTCAATGTCATTATCCTTTGTTCATGTGTGGGTGTGTGAAACATGACTTCCCCCAAGACCTAGCACATGCCATATCTAAATTATCTGCATTTGTACATTGGATCACGTCAAAGGAGATTCATGTGGCTAGCATTCCACGGTGGCATCAAGAGACAGTTGAGATTGTTTTTATGTTTGAGAAGGAACTGTCGACGAGTTTCATGGACTTGCAATTTCATATTCTGATCCACCTAGTAGATTAGGTTGAATTAGTTAGGGTGGTTTCTTGTCGTTGGATGTTCTTCTTAGAGAGGTACATGAATAAATTGAAAGGTTTTGTTCGACAAAGGGGAAAAACCCAGGGGTCTATGGCAGAGGGGTACATATCGTATGATTATTTCTATTATTCTAGTGAGTACATCAAGTAGATCGACAATAGACCAAGTGCAATGATTTGGGATGATGAAAGGGATGAAGAAAAAAGAGAAGGGGAGCTTCTCCAAACGAATGGAAAAAGGCGCTTGATAAAGAGAAAGCGACTTATAATTTTTCAAATTTACACAATGTAAATATTCATGTTGAACTTCAATATAATGTATATTTTTATCTCACATGTACTATATGTCAGTTTGATTTCATCATCGAATGCAGAAATTGAAGTAATCACTAAATTTTTTCCTTACAATTCCGAAGTGACACAACTGTGGGTCGCATTGTACGAACAAAAGAGGATGAAATGGGATAGTGACAAGAAAGAATTCAGACAATTGAATTGTGTAAGTGTGCCTTATCCCAATCATTTAAAATAAAATATGCTAATTATATGCGCCAACAGTTGGGGTTTTGACCAATTTAAAGAGAAATATGGTGCAACTGGTCATTACCCGCGTGTTGAAGAAGATGCGCTAAACGTAGGGATTGGGTGCACCCACTCCGTAATAATATATTTATGTGGATTTTAAACTTAATAATTCACATTTGAAATGTAACATCTATATTTCATATTTTAACAGTTGGGTTATTATAAGACACATCACACTATGATTTTTTAACTTTTTTATAGGTGAATTTGTTCCCATCTATGTGGGCATATGGACACCATTTTAGCAGAGAAAATGTCGATGATGGACATGACACAAGATTGTGGAGTGGAAGTCGAGTTTGATCAATCTAGTTAAGCTATCCATAGTGATCAAAACCTAGTACGAGGGATGTTAAGTTACGTTGGAAAGATACAAGAGATCATTGAAGTGGACTTCTCTTCTTTCCAATGTGTTATTTTTAGATGAAAGTGGTGGGACACCTTTGATCGGAATAATGTAAAGGAAGATCGTGATATTTGGATGATATTTATCAACTCTAGAAAGACGTAGGATGAAGCTAAGGAGCCTTATTTTTTCCTCAAACACTTCAACCAGGTGTTTTTTAACCTAGATGTGTTGGATAGGGATTGGTGGTTCGTATTGAAACATGACCCTAGAGTGATATGGTACATGTGTTATTTCATCATTTATATTGTTTAATATGGGTTTTTATAAAGAAGAGGACTTAACCTTATAACTAAGACTATCTTTTTTCGAAACATTATAATATGCATTTTGAATTAATTGGTTTGCATTGTGTTAATATTAAAATTATTTCACTTGATAATTTGCAATTATGTTGGTCTCGAAAACAGTGCATTGTATCAATTTTTTTTGTGTTAATTCCTAAAATAATACAACAACTTGATTGCTTTAAATGTGTGTGAATGATATCTTCAAAATGTATATTGTTATTTTTGGTATGTAAGATCATAATAAAATAATGATAATTCTAAACATGAATTTATTTGCATTATTTTCTTGACTTTATTATGTTACAAAAATTCATATTATTTTAGATTTATTATTTTACAATTATTTGTATTCATACAAATTTACAATTTTACAATTTTACAATTATGGTAATTTAACAATATTTATGGTATACATTTTACTTACGGTAGTTATGGTTCAAAATTGACAATTAATTTACAATTTTACAAATTTACAAATTTACAAATTTTAATAAAATTGAGTAATGACAATACATACAATTACAATTACAATTTTACAATTTTACAATTTCACAATACAATTACAATTACAATTTTACAAATATTTTATATACAATTACAATGACAATTACAATTACAATTACAATTTTACAATTTTACAAACAATTACAATTACAATTACAATTTTACATACATTATAATCAAATTTACAATTACAATCATTTCACAATACAATTACAATTTTACAAATATTTTACATACAATTACAATTACAATTACAAATAAAATTTTACAATTTTACATACTATTACAATTACAATCACGATGCATACAATTACAATTACAATTTTACAATTTTAATAAAATTGAATCATGAAAATACATAAATTTGCAATTACAATTTTACAATTTCACAATACAATTACGTACAATTACAATTACAATTTTACAAATATTTTATATACAATTACAATTAAAATTACATTTACAATTTTACAATTTTACATACAATTAAAATTATAATTTTACAATTTTACATGCAATTAAAATTACAATTACAATTACAATCACGGTGCATACAATTTCAATTGCAACTTTACAAATTTACAAATTTTACAATTTTAATTAAATTGAATCATGACCATACATACAATTACAATTACAATTTTACAATTTCACAATACAATTACGTACAATTACAATTATGATTTTACAAATATTTTACATACAATTACAATTACAATTTTACAATTTTACATACTATTAAAATTAAAATTACAATTACAATTTTACAAGTTTACATACAATTACAATTAAAATTACAATTACAATCACGATCACGACATAATATTTAATAAATATCATGTTTTAATATTAAAAATAAACATCATGATAACCATCGTACAAACATCATATTCTAAAATAGACATTCAAATTCGCTAACATCATCTAATCATTATGATCATGGTCATCTAACAAAACACAAGAATTGTATAACATCGTCACAACACAAACATCAAATATACATATCATGTCAAATAATTGTTATCACATACACATATATATGCAAGCACATTAAATATAACTACATATAAATGTCAAATATCTGGTAGTACTACATCAATACTAGTACTAATCGAGGCATGCTCAGTCGATGGTGCAGCCTCATCCTCAGATGGATGATGTGCCTACTCTGGAGGTGCCTGCTGATTAGATGGTGCAGTATGCTCAACAACTGCCTGATGATGAGTCGTCGATGGTGCAACCTGCTCAGTGGATGGTACGGCCTGCTCAAATGGACCTGTCCACTCAGATGGACATGCCTACTCAGGATCAGGTGCCTGCTCAGTCGATGGCAGTGTCTGCTCAAGACTAGGTATTCATTGAGATGGTACAGACTGCGCAGAAGATACCTGCTGATCAGGACTGGATGTTGGATGCTCATGATCTCTAGCGCGAGGTGAGCGGGGAGGAGGTGGAGTACTAAAATGATGATCACTCCCATCATGATCATGATCATTAGATTAGTTGCTCTGTCGTGCATCTCCATGACACCTATCCCTCCTAGCCGCAAGTACTCTGGAAGCTCCAACAATATGACGCATGAGGGTCATCATGTCGTGGGGAATTTCCTTCCAGAGCTCTGTGAGCCTATGATCATCCCATATCCCTTTGATCATAGCAGGGTGGACTCCCTCATCAACCAGGAGTCGACATAGTCGGTCGCCCAAATCCATTCTTAATTGGGTGTCTGCCCTATGCCACACCCCCACAGGTATCTGCACCCGAGGATCAGGTTTGTCACCCTAATCCTCTGCCTCTGCCATCTCCTCATCAACATCTACACCCAGATCATTCGGTGGGGGTGGAATAATGTCCCCAACGAATGTCCCAATATCTACAAAATATATAGTACATAACAATAATTAGACAATTTCATTAAACAATTTAATAAAACAAGTTAAAGAACATGTTAGAATAAATTTGATAATTCTAATTAATTAATTAAGACAATAAAATGAAACTATATTAATTTAAAGAAAATTCTAATATTACCTCTCGCATCCGGTGGCTCATCTTGTGTGAAGAGGATATTTGTACACCCTCGCAAATCCAAACTGGCATACGAACATTTCACTATCACAAACGACTGATCAACAACACTGGATAGCAACTCCAGTGCATCGGTAGATATCCTGGCCAGAAAATCAAACTGGCCCCTCTTAGGCATCATCTGGCCCCACATCTACATATGTACATGCAACATCAACCTACGAGGATGTTGAACAAAAGTGGGCCTCGTCTCCAGAAACCTCTCAAAAAATAAACAAAATAAGTCTGAAGCAAAAGGGAAGGTCAACCTTCCATGTGCCTGAGAACGACATCTATCTAGTGCTGCACAAAAATATCGCAGAAAAAATCGCAGACCATCTCACAAGTCGTGGCACCTGTAATAAAGAATTGACATAAAATAAAAGTGGTCAACTAATGGGTTTCTCGTCACTGGTATAGTGTGCAATGGTCGTCAATAGTAGTGAGAGGCACCTCACCTCCTCTAGACCAAACAAAGAAATGTGTAACTGAACACCAGACACTTGAAAATATGCAAGAGAAACTATATCATCCCTAATACATCTATGGGAGTACACCAACTGACTCCCGGTTGCATAGACAGCGAGGACATCTGGGAACTGGGGAAAATCCTGCCCTCTCCGAGATAGGATAGTAATAAAATATATGTCCTCCTCACTAGGCTTGTACCACTAGTCAAGGTCGGCCCGGAAACCCTGTCAGTGGGAATCCCACCTGTAGATCAGTTGTCCCAATAACCCACTATGGTCGTTCAGGGATGTAGCCTCCTTGTAGAACTTGAGGAGGCTTAGCTCCCTTAGGAGCAACTAGGTGGCTGCCGTAATAGGGCGAGGGTACAAAATTCTCTCCCTCTCTCATGCCTCCCACAAATGAATCATGTTATAGTGGTCCTCTATATGTTCTTGTTGTTCCCTTTGTTCTCTCCATTGACGTCACTGAATTATTCACATATTAAATAATGTTTTTTATTAAATTAGAAATGTATTTACAAATATATATATATATATATATATATATATATATATATATAATCACTCGATCCACCCAAAAAAACAGTCACGCACCATTACCATTGCGTACTTTTTTATCACGCACCATGCTCGGTACGCATGGGAAATGTTCACACACCGCCAAACAAGGGAATATTTGTGTGTGATGCGTTGAAAAAACTATCCACCCCTCGTGATCATGATCATCAGATGAGTTGCTCTATCGTGTATCTCCATGACACCCATCCTTCCTAGCGGCCAGTACTCTGGAAGCTCCAACGATATGACACATGAGGGTCATCATATCACGGGATATGTCTCTCCAAAGCTATGTGAACCTAAAATCATCCCAGATCTCTCTAATAGTAGCAGGGAAGACTCCCTCATCAACCAGGAGTCAACATAGTTGGTCATCCAAATCCATCCTAAATCGGGTGTCTGCCCTGTGTCGCACCCCCACGGGTATATGCACCCGAGGATCAGGTTTGTCACCCTGATCCTCCGCCTCTGCCATCTCCTTGTCAACATCTACACCCGGATCATTTGGTGGGGGTGGAATCATGTCCTCGATGAATGTCCCAATATCTACAAAATATATAGTACATAACAATAACTATACAATTTCATTAAACAATTTAATAAAAAAAGTTAAATAACGTATTAGAATAAATTTGATAATTCTCATTAATTAATTAAGACAATAAAATGAAACTATATTAATTTAAAGAAAACACTAATATTACCTCTTGCATTCGGTGGCTCATCCTGTGTGAAAAGGATGTTGGTACACCCTCACCAATCCAAAATGGGATACAAACACAGCACTATCACGAATGAGTGATCATCAACACTGGCTAGAAACTCCAGTGCATCAATAGATATCCTAGCCGGAAATTCAGACTGACCCCTCTTGGGCATCATCTGGCCCCACATCTGCATCCGTACATGCAACATCGGCCTACGTGGATTCCGAACAAAAGTAGGCCTCGTCTCTAGAAACCTCTCAAAAAATAAACAAAATAAGTCTGACGTAAAAGGGAAGGTCAACCTCCCACGTGCTTGAGAACGACATCTATCTAATTTTTTACAAAACTGCAGCAAAAAAACATAGACCATCTCACAAGTCGTGGTGCTTGGAATAAAGAATCAACATAAAATAAAAGCGGTTGCATAGCTGACGAGGACATCTGGGAACAGGGGAAAATCCTGCCCTCTCCGAGATAGGGAAGTAATAAAATAGATGTCCTCCTCAATGGGCTCGTACCACTGGTCAAGACCGACCCGAAAAGCCTATCAGTGGGCATCCTATCTATAGATCAGTTGTCCCAATAACCCACTATGGCCCTTCAGGGATGTAGCCTCCTTGTAGAACTTAAGGAGGCCTACCTCCCTTAGGAGCAACTGGGTGGCTTCCGTAATAGGGAGAGGGTACAAAAGTCACTCCTTCTCTTGTGCCTCCCACAGCTGAATCACACTATAATGGTCTTCCATATGTTCTTGTTGTTCCCTGTGTTCTCTCTGTTGACATCGCTAAATGATTAGCATATTAAATAAAAAAAAATTATTAAATGAGAAATGTATTTACAAATATATATATATATATATATATATATATATATATATATATATATATATATATATATAATTTTTCTTTTGAAAAAAAACACACTCGGTGCGCCAAAAAAAACATTCACGCACCGTTACCATTGCGTACTTTTTATCACACACCGTGCTCAGTGCGCATGGGAAATGTTCACGCACCGCCAAACAAGGTAATATTTTTGTGTCGTGTGTTGACCAAACTATCTGCCCCGGGGCGGATATTTTGGTCGATGCACCACACAAAAATATTACATGCTCAACGGTGTGGTCTTGTAAATGACTGAACCATTTGTACAAATTTGAATAATAGCTGAATTATTCACAGATATTATCCTGATTACACACTACTTAAGCTTCATGCATAATACATAACCTCTTCTACAATTGATCATCAATTGCGGAAATAGAAGCAGTCGCATGCTCACATTAAAACATAATCAAGCACACATAGAACACAGTATGTAATGGGGAAAGCTTACAGCTGAAAACCCCCAACTATCTGTATATTATAATGACAGATAACATGTAACAATACATAGCACAAAGCTCCTCATAGCTCTCAGCACTATCTCACATGCTACACACAAACTAGCTCAGATATGAACAAGTCACAAGTTCAAATCTCTTCCACCTATCTACCTGCCTCTACTGCGAAATCCAAGATGAATAATGATGAGATCCAAGTTCGAATCCCACTAGATTGTACTGCACAATCCTCATTAGCAATCTCAATCAATGTGTGTGCAAATATCATGCACAGCTATAGTCACAACTGATAGTAGACTCACCCTTTCACCCACCTCTAACACTGGTCTCCACTGAACTGTCCATGCATTGCGATTAGCGATGTATTCTTTAGTTGATTTATGAGTTAATAATTAGTGAATTAATTAATAATTAATTCACACCATACTCATCACTAGTGTATTTATCGATTCGTAAATACAACTAGTTCAACTAGTTAACCAGAACACCACCTCCATTAACTGTCGCATCAACTCCACCGAACTCCGCCACTTGAGCTCTAACTGAAGTCAACCATGCATTAGCTCACCTAACCCATAGGAAAAGTGTATTTCCTTCTGGAAGCTGCATGCCCCACCTCTGAGGGTCAAACTGAAGTGCTCCAAGAGGATAGGAGAAACAATGTTTATGATAAATATTGTGGGGTTAATAATATTACCATTGTTCTATTTCTTTGTGATGCAAAAATAGATTCATCCCAAATGTCTAAAAATAGACATAGCTAAAAGCTATACTTTGCGCCAAAAATAGCACAACGAGGGCCCCACTTAGTGAAGGCGACTCCTTTCCACTAAGCTCATCATCTTGTTGCAATCTCAACACTCCCTCTCAACAAGATATGGATTATCTGCAACCCGTATCCTGCCTCTGTGGTATTCGAATTTTCTCCTGGTGAGTGCCTTCGTCAGGATATCAGCATCCTAATCCTCTGTGGGAATGTATGAAAGTAACATGATTCTCCACTGCACACAATCTCTGATATGATGGTACCTGATGTCGATGTGTTTGGATCTATCATGAAATACTGGATTATCTGAGAGTTTAATGCAACTGTGTTTATCACAATAAATCACAGTAGGCTCCAAGTGTGACCCGAACAACCCAACCAGGATCTTCCTAATCCATATGGCCTCGCATGCAGCCAAGCTTGCTGCCATATACTCAGCCTATGCTGAGCTGAGTGCCACGGATCTCTGCTTCTTGTTGTACCAAGAAACTGTTGTCGACCCGATACTGAAGATCCCTCCAGATGTGCTCTTTCTGTCCGTTGGGCTCCTTGCCCAATCTGCATCCGTGAAGCCACACAGCTTCACCTCATCCTCCTGTCTGTACCACAAGCCATATCCCGATGTGCCTCTAAGATAACACAATACATGCTTGCCTGCCTTCCAGAAGAGCTTGGTAGGCTTAACCATAGCTTGCGAAAGCTGGTTAACAACATAGCATATATCGGGTTGTGTATTGACCAGATACATAAGTGACCCCACCAACTGTCGATAGACAGTGGCATCCACTACCTCCGCTGAAGTAGCATCCTCCTTCCTCCAACCACCAGGAAGAGGGGTGTCAATAGGCTTGCAGCCATGCATGTTGAACCTCTCCAGAATCTCTCGGGCATACTTACCCTGAGAAACAAACAGTCCATCACTGCGCTGCCAAATTTCCAATCCCAGGAAATAATGAAGGAGGCCCAAGTCCTTCATCTCAAACTCTTTTGCAAGATCCTCCTTGCATGAAAGTATCAACAGCTCATCACCTATCAAAATCAAATCATCTACATAAAGTATAATGATCAGCAACTTACCCTCCACCACAATCTGGTATAGGTTAGAATCCGCCTCACTCTTGGAGAATCCAAGTCCGGTGAAATAACTGTCTATCCGTGTGTACCAAGCACAAGGTGCTTGTTTCAACCCATACAACGCTCTCTTGAGCCTGCACACATGCGACTTGCTGCTGAATATCTCGAAACCTTCGGGCTGCTCTATGTACACCTCCTCCTCAATGACTCGGGTCGGCGTAGTCTTCACATCCATCCGATGGATGTGCCACCCCATCTGCGCTGAGAGAGTTAGGATCGTCCGTATGGAAGAGTACCTTGCGATAGGTGCAAAGGTCTCCTCATAATCGATCCCCTCGATCTGTGAGAAGCCACGGGCAACAAATCTTGCCTTGTGCTTCTCCACCGCCAAAATTGACCACCTTCACTTTGTAGATCCATCTCAAACCCACCAACGGCAGTTCCCCCTGCGGGTCTTGGGACAATCTCCCATGCCTTGTTTCGACAATCGAATCATACTCTTCCACCATGGCATCTACCCATGCGGGGGTCCTCCACAGCTTCCTCGAAGGATGGCTGCATCCTGGCCCATTTGCTCACAAGAGCCATGTATCTAGTGTACGGTCGAGTGGCCCCATCTCCACCGTAAATGTTGTCTTTGTGGAGGTGGTGTCTGACCTTCTCTGCATCTTGAGCCGGTCGCTCGGCTTACGTAGTGCGCTTCGCCCTCGATGGTTATTTTGCATGAGTGGTATCTTCCACTCCATGATCTTCCTCTTGTGGCTGATCCACATCCGGAAGCTCATCCTTAGGAACTAATAGCTCCTCATATGCATGCAAGTGTGGCTCCCTCTCAAGCGAACACTTCATGGCTTTCTCCTCCTGAAATTGATATCCCGTCGCACAACAGTCTTGCGACTGTCTAGAAAATACACACGATAGTTGTGGGGTGTATCAATGTACCCCACAAATATCCCAACCTCTGCGGTCGGATCCAGCTTCTTCCTGGCATCCTTTGTCACATGCAAGTAGACAAGTGAACCAAAAATCCTCAAATGGGAAATGTCAGGTCTCTTACTAGAAAACGCCTCCTCCGGTGTACTCATGCCAAGTATCTCGTGAGGACAACGGTTTTGCACATATACTGCAGTATTGCATGCCTCCGCCCACAAGTGAAGGGGTAGGCCCTGATCATGCAACATCGCCTGTGCAGCACCCACGATTGTTCTGTTCTTCCGCTCAGCAACCCCATTCTGCTATGGGTTATGAGGTGCAATGAGCTCTCTCCGAATCCTCCTGGCTATAAAGTCTTTGAATTCGCCGGAAGATGAATTCACCACCATTGTCGCTCCTAAGAGCCTTCCTTAACTCGATTCCGCTACCCGACGGTGCCTTGAACTCACGGAGCTTTGAGTATGTCTCACTCTTCTTCACCATGAAGAAGATCCGAATTTTCAGAAATAATCATAAAAAAAGATCACATAGTACTGTGCTTTCTTCCCATGAAGCCCTGCGAGAAAGGTCCACAATGGTAAAGGTGGCCCAATCTCCGGTGCCACAGCTCGCCATCATCCTAGCTCACCACTCCTTCTACCTTGCATGCCATTGCTGCGCAACCATATACTTGCAATTAATAAAGTTCTTGACTCGAACCCCTATCTTCCGGGTTTCTCCAGTTGTCTTACTGCGCAGGAAAGCCTTTCCATTGCTAAAGACAACATCATATCCCTTGTCTTCTAACATCGCCACAGAGATAAGATTCTTCTTCAATCCTGGAACATGCATCAATTCCTTCAATATGAAGGATTTACCAGACTCCCTCTCAAATGAAATGGTACCGATACCGGTCGCACTATATCTACCATCATCGCCCATCTCGATGTGCACTCCAAGATCTTTCTCATCCAGATCAGAAAACAAATCTTGATCTCCTGTCATGTGAAAAGATGCACCACTGTCCAAGAACCAAACTAAACCCATCACACTTGATACCAAGCATACGATCAGCAAAAAATCCAGCTCAAACTGTGAGGCTAAGTCCTCTCCCACTGCAGATCCAGTAGCCTGCTTATTTTTCTTCCTCTGCGAACAATTTGTGGCATAATGTCTGTGTTGGTGACAGTGAAAGCACTTCACCTTGGACATGTCCTACTTCTTGCCTTTCACACCGGAATGAGAAGCTTTATTGTTCTTCCCCTTCTTTTCTTTGGTTTCCAAAGCGCAATTTTCTTCATCAGATGCCTTTGATGAAGATCCATCCCTGGTACTCCGCCTTATCTCCTCTTGCACAAGATCCGACCAAAGTTACTCCCATCCTGGCAATTTCTCCCGACCATTGACAGAGTCCTGATAGGAGTGCCAAATCTTTGGAAGACCAAGGAGAGCCAAGCTCACCAATTCCTCATCATCTAAAGTCACCCCCACACTTCCCATCTCATCCCTGCATTGGATGAACTTCGTGAGGTACTTGGGCATATTGTCGCCTTTCTCCATATTTATGTGTCTGAGTTTATCCTTGAGCGCCAACTTCCTCTGGTCGCTCTTGCTTTGGAATAAATCTGTCAACGCTTTCCACATCAAGTATGGAGAAGCTTTTCCATGCAGGCTGGATACAATGTGATCCTTCACGCCCTCCAATAGAATCCTTCGACATTTTGCTGTCTTCTTTTGCCAAGCCTCAACTTGAGCAACATCAGTAGGCTTTGGGACTTCAGCATCTATGAACTCCTTCAGCCCATTGTCATCTAACACCGCCTCCATCCTATCTCTCCATGCAATATAATTCGAGCTGCCTTCAAGAGCATACTCCAATCGCAATCCTTGATAAGACATTTTGACTTCGACACCAAGAAAACACTGCTGCAAAATTCGAATTCCAAGCTCAAAACTCAACTGCTTCTGGATCTGTGAGAACAAAGTATTTCTAGCACAGAGATCGACTGTAGGGGAATTTACTGGATATATCACCTTTCAAATAAAGGATGGATCCAGAGTCTACCTGGCCCGCTTACAGACTCTGTCTACCGAAATAAATTGTAATCATTGTAATAGATCCGATGATCAATTTCGCTCCGATACCATGTAGAAATTTGAATAATAGCTGAATTATTCACCAAGATTATCCTGATTACACACTATTTAAGCTTCATGCATAATACATAACCTCTTCTACAATTGATCATCAATTTGCGGAAATAGAAGCAGTCGCATGCGCACATTAAAACATAATCAAGCACACATATAACACAGTATGTAATGGGGAAAGATTACAGCTGAAAACCCCCAACTATCTGTATATTATAATGATAGAGAACATGTAAAAATACATAGCACAAATCTCCTCACAGCTCTCAGCACTATCTCACATGCTACACACAAACTAGCTCATATATGAGCAAGTCACAAGTTCAAATCTCTTCCACCTGTCTGCCTGCCTCTACTGCGCAATCCAAGATGAATAATGATGAGATCCAAGTTCGAATCCCACTGGCTTGTACTGCGCAATCCTAATTGGAAATCTCAATTAATGTGTGTGCAAATCTCATGCACAGCTATAGTCACAACTGATAGTAGACTCACCCTTTCACCCACCTCTAACACTGGTCTCCACTGAACTGTCCATGCATTGCAGTTAACTAATGTATTCTTTAGTTGATTTATGAGTTAATAATTAGTGAATTAATTAATAATTAATTCACACCATTCATCACTAGTGTATTTATCAGTTAGACTAAATACAACTAGTTCAACTAAGTTAAACCGAACACAACTCCACCAACTGTCTCATCAACTCCACCAAACTCTGCCACATGAGTTCTAACTGAAGTCAACCATGCAATAGCTCAACTAACCCCTAGGAAAAACGTATTTCCTTCTGTCAGCTGCATGTGCCACATCCAAGCATCAAACTGAAGTGCTCCAAGAGGATAAGATAATGTTTATAGTCCAAATATTATTAAGGGCTAATAATATTTGACTGATCTATTTTTAGACTGGCAGTCTAAAAATAGACTTCGCCCAATGTTTAAAAATAGAGGGTCCATCTTATTTTTGACTTGACCAGCCATCCCACAAAATAGCATCACGCAACTCATAGGCCATGATCCATATGTCTAAAAATAGACTTTGCGCCAAAATGCTTTGCGGTCCCACTTAGTGAAATGACTTCTTTTCATGAATCATCATCTTGTTGCATTTTCAACACCATTTACTATGTAATGTTGTCGAGTGGCGGTGCGTTGGCCTAACTATCCATCCCGGGGCGGTATTTTAGTCAACGCACCACCCTCTCGATAGTATTACATAGTCAACGGTGTGGTCGTTTAGCGACCACACCGCCATGTTATTTTTTAAATTCTATCGATGCGTGTTCTCTCGGTCACCACAACGTAACATGGTGAGGTTTCCACTAACACTTGTTCACGGTGCGGCCTATAAATTTATAGGTAGCACGCGAACGGTGTGAACGAGCGGCTTGAACACACCATGCATAATTTTTTTTTTTTTTTACATGGTTAATTTTAAGTTAGTTTCAAATTTTTAATTTTCTAAAAAGGTTTAGTTAGTCGAAAACAAGTAGATTACCTGTATATTTTCACGTTGAGGAGGCATATTTGTTGAGAAATTAAGAAAACCAGAGATTTTCCCACCATTTTTGAGAAGTCGAACTCCACCCATGATGAGCAATGGATGGTAGCAATGCGTGAAATGGGAGCATCGATGGCAAGGTTCCTCACAAAGACAAACTCACACCTGGCAGAGGTCTATGACATTGAACAAGTAAAAATGAGCTTTTTACGAATTTCTTATTTTTTTTTTTTAAATTGACCCTTTTTCGATGTGCGGGGTTTTGACACACATAGGGTAGTTTTATTAATGGCACACCACACATCGTTATGATGTGCTAGGGTACGGTGACATGTTGGGCTTTGTTTATACGTAGAGCACTAGTGTCTTCAAGTACTTAGACGCCGGGCGGGTTTGTACGGAGAGCACGGTGTCTCGATGTTCCAATGCTTAGTACGCACTAGTGCGCTATGAAAAATGGACCGGTGTATTTTATGATGAGAAACACATGGCTGTACGTAAAAACATCCACCCGCCAACCTCCTCACAGAGACCTCTACAAACGGATATCTGGGCTATTTTTATAAGGGGCTTCCTCAAAAACATCCGCTATAGGGTCTTTTCCTTGTAGTGCCAAAATCTAGTTAAAATGCTCTTAATTTCCCTAAACATATCCATAATAACATGGAAAATGAATTGAAGACTCCCAAATATTCTTTATGTAGCATTGGTTATTAATTAAAGGCTCACAAGTTTCTCTTGTAAACGATTTGAAATCAAGACAAAGTAAGATCTTGAAGCAACTCATGGCAAGGCCTCATTTCTCTCATGCTAAAGTACGCACTTGGTTTGTTTCAAGTGTTATATAAGTACTAGTAAAACCATAATTTTATCTCTTATTGTTGTTGAAACCTAGGTTTTTGCTAATTTTTTTTGGGGGAGGGGGGGTGAGAACATACGCTTTTGGTTCCTTATTAGGAAGAGTGGTCCAAATCTCTTTTTCAAATTGTGTACCAACTATGCTTCTTTACCTTTTCACACCTCCACATATACATTATCGTTTATCCTTCTTCACATTTCCACCCATGCTCCTCTACCCATTGTTTGGAAGTCTAAGAGATACATTACACGGTGTCAAACTTGCATCGGAAGATTAATTTTCCCTTCGAGTTCTTGAATGTTGGTTGTGATATTTCGAAGGATTACGGTTAGATATTTGTCATTGAATTTTATATATTTTTAAATATGTGGGATGAAAATAGGTGATTTCTTAGGGTGTTGTAAACTCATTTATGAATGACATTTTCACGGAAAAGATCATTTTTTGGCAATGTGAACAAACAAAACAATATTACACTAACACGAAAATATGGACTTTAAGCCTAATTAACTTGAAACCTAAAATCCCATACTCTCTATATATAATCACCTATAAATATACATTCCTTCACCAAAATACTTATGGATTTAATAAAAATGTATGAAATAAAAAATATATTAACCTTTCTTAAACACTACATCCTCCCTCTCTCTTTTTTTGTTGTAACAACATGATTTCCAAAAAAAATGGGCCCTTTCAAAGGATTTCACTTAACTTAGTTTGTTCTTTTGTGCATACTATTGAGGTCCTACAACTACGTTTCACCTCCTCTTTCTCCCACTTATTGGTGTCCATAAACGAATTCGGTGATTAAGATATTGATTATATAGTTTATATTTTTTTATACATTTATTTTTTATGTTGAATCCGAAATTAAATTGTGTTGATTTTTAGTTAGTTATAAAGAGACGACATTAAAATGTTGACATACAATCTTTCTCACATTACATCTAATGCCTACTCATCCACTCCATACTAAATTGGCACAATGATGACTATAAAACATCTTACAAAACTTATATATAATAAAATTTAAAATTTGTTTTGAAAAATCATTTCACTCACATAAAGCTTGGTTATTTCTTATCCATTTGCAATCTATTAGGATGGTCATAAAACAAGTAAAAAGATACCTTAATTTTACTATATATTTCATTTTATTCCCTACCTATATCGATTTTTTAAATCAAATAATTCACTTTTAAAGTTCTTTTGAATTAACCTTAAATGAATATATCCTTGAATTATTCTTGACCATAAAACTAATTAACATCTATTTTATATAAATTTTCCTGTTCCAAGATTCTTTTATCCGTGTTTTTACTTCTTACATTATTTTCACTATTCGAATATGCATGAAACTAAACATGAAAGTTTTAGTGCTACAACGTTCTCACTTGACAACATTGGTTACTATTGATCAAGTTTGTATATGTAAAACACTTATTTTATGGATCATAATTTCAAATCTAATATTACACGTAAAACGGCCACAGCAACCTTTTTTCTGATTTTTAATATTTCATTAAATCATTAATTTTATACATGCTAAAAATATGGATGCGTTCATTTTGTTCCTAAGCGAATTTTTTCTAACTCTTTTAAAATCACTAATTATATGCATCTAAAAATATGGATAAGCTCAATTAAATCGTATATTTTATGAGATAAATATAGGGCTCATAATCACTATTGCTTTTTATACAATTTATTTTAAATACTATATTTATAGATTTCAATATTCTAAGAAATTAATAAAAGCAAAGGATTGCTCCACTAGGAATGGAAATCTGTAATTTCAACATTGAAATTGCGAAGAGTTAACGTATAAAAGATAATGGATATTAAATAAAAAAATTATGTATTATGTAAAATTACAAAACTTTCTTCTATTATCAACATTATTTTTGTTAATTAAAATTATTATATAAATTATATTTAATTTATTTAAATAATATAGGAGGCGTTAATAATAAGGGCGTAAGAATCATTTTATGGTCAAAAAAATAATAAAAATAATATATTTCTTTCGATAAAGCATAAATGACATAGACATGAGAACCCAAATTTATTGGTGAAAACCTATAAGGATAATGAAGCTGGTGAGTAGTCTAGTTAGCATCTTAAAGCTTATAAAAATGATTTTCCATGAATTTGTCTTAGCTAGTGCATAAATAGTAAATGAGCCTCAATTCTTACAAGCAAACTATCTCTAACAAGTAGGTCCACACATATGCAACACTCGATCAAAAACGACGCATGTTATGCTCTAAGGTGATCTCATAAACAAGTGAGGCGTCAAGGCATGAGTGCTCCTCGAAAAGGTCTAACACTCCTTATCTAATGACTTGGGGCTCCAAAACATCTCCAAAGCTATGTGCTCTTAGGGTTTCACCACACCTACATTACCATGCCCTCGAAACAATGTCACCAAGTCAAGTATAAGCTTACATAGTGATCAGTATGCGCATGCCATCCCCAGGGTGGCTCAAAGCTCTCCTCCTCCAAACTAAGGCGTACTCCAAAGAGAAATAAACCAATATCCATGTGGCTACTATGAAGTTTGTCCAAAGGTCTCCAATGCTCCAATGAAGAAAATCACATAAGCATCCATACAAGATCTAGCAATCCGCAAGCAATCCCACCTCAACTAGAGTATGTCCATAATGGAACATCCATACACCATATACTCCACATCACATGAAGCAACCCCATGCATGGTGTAAACACTTCTAGAGTCACCTCCAAAGCTAAAAAAACAAATCTAGACTAATGCAACCATAAGGTCGCAATTAACCAAAATACCAACACATGCGAGGTTAGCGGAATTAACCCCACAATCGACCTTATTTAAATAACAAATGCATGTGGAAGTTTTTTTTTTTTTTATGCTTTACCTTTGTCGTATCGTGACTTCACCTTACCTTACTTCTACCGACTTCACTTTATACAATCCTCGGACCTTTAATACGGAGACTCACGTAAACCCAACCTTTTTTTATATATATGTAAAAGAAAATCCTACGCATAGGTTCCACCATACCTTCATCGCAATCACTTGATCGCAAGTTTAAACAATTTACCATATAACATTAAACTCTAGGATCAACGATGAGCGCTATGCACCATTATGACACGTGGCTCCTTCATCACATCGCAACTTCCGTCCTTTCCACTTTGCATTGCAATCAAAACCCTTTTCCTTGCGAACTCTTTGGCAGCTAAACCTTAATTCTGACGAGGCTGCGTTATTGCGCGAATGCGGCTCCTTGTCCCAATCTCTCATCGCATTGCAAGCTGATAGACCTACTAGCATCACAAGTTATCCTTCTTACCTTTTGAAATCCTTTGCGCTATCATTATCTTTTGCAAAGTGCGAAATTGTGACTCGATGTCCACCGTTGATATGTTCCTCTTTTACCTTTGATCTAATCATGATCGTCCATTCATCTCTCACAGAAATCTCAAGTGTTACATGCCTCTGCTTTTGCTTTCTCTACTTTATGTCACTCTGTTGATACATAAATACGGTCTCCTCAGCACTACTCTTCCTTTGCTCGTTCGACTTTCTCACAATGCGAATCTCTATTGAGCATTTCTCATTTCTTTACCACCATTTCGAACTTGAATACAAAACACTCTCTGTATTATTCACTTCTTCCAGACTTCATGATTTGCTCTTTACTCGACTTTTGTACACACATCTATTTATTTCCCTGCGGAATCTCGGATTCTACCCGGTACGTAAGTCTTTTATCACTCGGGAAAGACTTTAAACATTCCATTTGAATTCATTCATCATGGTTTATCTCCTGAGAACCATAAATTCACGGTTACGAATCACTCAACACGTAAAAGGAATAACACACACATTCACGATAAATTCAATTTCCTCATTTATTAAACAAATGTCTGAGATACAAATAAAAACATGTTTTACAATCTAGCTTTGGATTGATGTGTTTTACTTGGCCCTTTTCTCTTTCTTTCTCTCTGTACGTCATTTCACGATCAAAACCTCTTTATCTAAGAATTTTGATCTTTTTTTTTCTACTACGTTTGTGCCTTTGAGGCTTTAATTATATACAAAAGGTTATGTAACCAATTTTGGTTCGGATCCATGAGTTTCTCAACAAAATCCTAAAATGTATAAGTCACAATTGGTTCCTAAAATCTCTTCTTTATCGCTTGAGGATCTCAGCATTCAACTAAATCCTAAGGATCCTCCCTAAATCCATAAAATCATGAACTACTTTCTAATCAAAGATTTACAATATTTAGAATATCTCGGTCCACACTACTCACTCATCAATCACTCATGTTCTCCTACATTCGATAACATTTACAAATATGCCTCTCAATATTTAATTAAATCCTATTATAAATGTCTCTCATAAATCACTCAAAATATTTAAAATTACATTAATTATATACTTAGGAAAACCAATCTTTGAAAAACACCAAGACCCCCTAGATTCTACTAAATGTACAAAATTTTGGAACCATGATGCTCCTGCATCCAAACTCCCAAGGTAGAAAATAATCATGATCTCCGGATCATGTGCTTCCAATATTTGTCCCTCCTGGATCCCATACTTTGTTTTGTAATCTTTCTTTGGTTGTTTGATGTTTGTTGTTGTTCCCCGGTCTCCACACTTTATGTTGCATTGCCCCACTAGTTATGATTTCATAGTCTATTGTTGTCTTTCTCTTACTATTGCTTGGATTTTTGTTGTTGTCTTCTTCGAGACACCTTCATCATTAACCTTCTCATTCTTTCAATCTCTATGTCCGAGTTTATCTTCTAATTGCTTTCTCTGCCATTGTTGTTGTACTCTATCCACTCATTTTCAAATTGATGTTTGTTATCTTTTCTTTAAAGTTGTTGGATTCATACTACCACCCTTACATCCTTACCCTCTTGTTTCTTTTGAACTTCTATCTCATCTCAGCAAACCTTTGTTCAATATACGTAAATTTAATTTCAAAAAATAAATTATCCTCTAATTCCCTTTGCACTTGATTCCTCTCAAATACATCACTATGATGTTCATCATTTTCGACATATTTTCCTTCCTCCTCCTTGACAACCCTCGGTGATTTTCCTTCACTTCCTTGGGCGGTCGACGGTCGTTTAGCTTCTTCAAGGATGGTATCTTCATGTTTCACATCTTCCTCATAATTATACCTTACCTAGAAACTTCTAGTCTTCTTCGAGTTCTAAAATTGACTCTCCTTCAACTTGAAACATGTCTATCTCATCTTCATTAGAAAATGTAATCATAAAAAAATTATCGAATTAAAAATATAAGGCCTCATTGCCTTTTCCTTCTCCCCGACAACATCTTGGTATGTTTCTGCGAGTTTCTCTAACTCCTTTGTCGGCACATCGGTATGTTGATTTAAATTCTATAAAGAAATCACGAGGCTTGTCAACTAGTCTCTCCTCCATATCATACCCCATTTCAAGGATGTATCCCTTTTACAGTTCCCCAATAATGAACTCCTTACTCTGTAATGTCAATTTGCTTGAACTCTTATTACCAATATCTCTTCTTTATGATTTTAATTCATGACAATTTCTTTGTGTTCCTTCTTGACCAATTTATCCTGATGAGAAATATCCTCTCCTTTTCCAACTTTCTTCTTTGAAGGTCTAAGCGTGCACGGGCCTCCTCTCTTGTTTACCCAAATTCACTCTTTGTCTATATAACAATAACTCACTATATGCTTGTACCAATTACTTCCAAATCTATGCCCCCAATTTAGTCTCAAGCCCAGGAAATTCACAATAATAAACTAAAGCCTTAATATCTCAAATCTCTCGAGGTTTGAGATATTGAAATAATACTTGTATGGCTATAAAAGTCACTCTAACAACCCAGATTTTATATTTGCGGAGCTTTTATTCTGAAGTTATAACACTCACAATGCTTATAATTCAATTCAGAACTATATCATGGCCACTCCTTATACTTATTCAAATTGGTGTTTGAATATCATAATTAACCCATGTAATTGTCATGGCTCATACCATACCCTTAGAGCATATATATGACACTTTCATTTAAAACCCAACTATAATCACGATGCTTTCGGCCATGTAATTAAACCTTCACAACACTAATAGGTTCCGGACTCTACCACTCTCGGGCCCACTATTTAACAATTTACAAACAATTTTCAACCCAATGGCAGTCAGGCCATACCTCAGTTAACACATACGCACATTAACATACTTAGAGATTAAGGTACGTTGCATCTTCCATGGCGTTTGATCTCGATTGCGATGAGCCATTACTATTATCTTACTGGCTCGAGAATTAAACCCATTACGTGAAACATATGTAAAGGTCGGTTTGTCATGAATGTTATATATATATATATATATATATATATGTGCCTCAACGACGTATGTTCCGACCTCCAGTTTGATTAATTTGATCATTATAATAAAACCCCTCCAATAGCATTATATCGACCATTCTCGGTCACTACCATACCTTTGCCATCCAACGACTCCAGGGCATGTTGTCTGCAACTGTAACCCCTCATCGGATGATTACTGAACCTGAATATCGCTTTTTAAAACACTCGGGAGGTTTACTCCTCCATGATCACGCGGTTAAAACAGTTTTGAATACCACTCTAGACCACGTGTCCTGCAGCAGACGACATCGCGTCCGAAAAGTGTACCACTTACCCAGTTAGTGACCGCCACGCATGAAATGCACTACACTGTGCAGTCCTCAAAGACCACCGATCACCATTCGGTCGAGGGTTTGCCTGTCTTTTTCATGTTTCCCCTCCTCCATGCCTGAACTCCTTCGAACCACAGAAATCTCTTATACATTGGTTTGGAAGTGGCTCCAGCTCTTTTAGTGCCGTTGTTCCTGTTCATTTGAGCCTTCACGGGTTCATACCACCTCCAAATGTGACCTATCATTCACCAATGCCTGCCTGCACATACATTATAACATCTCCTTCCCTGCCTGGATGGATTTGTAACCTGAGATTTATGTCCAAATTTCAAAAGCCACATCATCTCACAAAGACACTTTGACTCTATGCCGATGACATTCAGGGATCATACCCTATGATGAGGGCGAACTACACAGAATTCGAGTACTGTGAAGTTGTACGCACATCACAAACTTCACAATTTCAGCATCAACATGAATGTCGGTGTCTTTTAGTAATACACGGAGTACATTAAAGACTCAATTACGAGTCACTACGCTCATTTCACTCACGAGAGGGCTCCAACCATTCTCACCCATCAATTATGAGATTCGGCCAATAACACTGGAGGCCTCAACTTGCCCGAGGCACATTCAAACCCCCAACTTGTCGAGTCTATTTCAGAGTTTGTCATTATCTTGATTGGAACCAAAGAATTTACATGAGAATGCAGCAACCAATACACGGGGGTTCTACCATAGATAATCAATCAAACAAAATGCACATAATTCCAAAATAGGTTCTTTCATTCACACGATGAATTACTTACGGAACTTTATGTTGGCCGGATGTCTCAATCGTTGGCCACGCTGTAAAATTATCTATATCTCGGTAGGGGTCCTCCCCACGCTATCTTTCACACTTACATTTATATAGAATGGTGACCTAAATCGATTCAAGTCCCTTACGGTCTGGTGACAAAGACCCTCGGACTTCCTAAAATACCCTCAAATTTAGACACTCAGATAACTAAGCTTGATCCTAAAGTCGAGCTCATACTGTTTGTCTCTTTATATTTCTAACTTAACCAATTCTCTCATGTTCTGCTGCGGCTTGAGAAACATTTTGCAACTCCTCACTTGCTTTTATTCAAAAGACTAATAATTATATGAAAAGTTATGCAAATCATGAGACCCATATGTCTCATAAAAATACAAAGTGCTTCATTGTGCCTAATTCCTTCTACATCGAGACTCCCAAGCTTCAAAATTTTTCATGATCTCACGATCATGCGCTCTCGATCTCATGCCCTCCTGGATCCCGGACTACTTGCTTTGTTGTTGTATAACAACCGCATCATCCTTCAATTGTTATTCTCTCGATTTCCGAGACTTTGTTCTGCAACCTACTGTTCCTACTAGCACGCGATCTCTTTTTGTCTTTCACGTAGAAAAAAATCCTGCAGCTGGCAGTTGTTGTGCGCTGCATCGGTCTTCGATGTTTTCAATTTCTTTGTCCGGTATTTGTCTCCTAGCGAAAATTTCTCGTCACTTTGCTACGCTTTCAATTTTATGTTGCTACGGTTAATGTTTTTTATTTCTACGAGATGTCATCTCCCGAGGTTTTCAGTCTGCTTCCTTACCATCGGTGACCCATGTTGCCCTCCCCTTCCTATCCCTACTGCAACACTCTGCTGTTTGTCTCACCATGTCGCTGGGTCATTCTCGGAAAACAAATCACCAATTAATTTTCCACTGTGATTATCATGTTCATTTATTTTCCTCTACATACCAATAAGCACACTTAACTTCTTCCAACTAGTATATGCTCCTCTTATTTTCTTGCTGTCGAAATCTCATTCTAGTGTACGTGATTTCTCCCCTCTTGCATAATTTTTTCCCAACAAACAATTCGGCCATATTTCTGTGCTTGTCTGCATCTTCGGTATGTTGTAATTTAAACTCGAAATTTTCTCCTTCTTCATGGGCAATCTTCGGCAATTTTCCTTTCACCTTCTTGATGGACTACTGGCAATCCAACCAAGTTCTTTAAGCTTTTGCTTTTTCATCTTCTATCGGCATAGAATGTTGATTCTTCTTTCTTTCACTGACCGGTTTTAAAAGTTTGTGCACTAATTCTTTCTTGTACACTCATACCATCCATATGCTTTGGTGCGCTTGACGGCATATTCATCTTCTAGTCGACGTGGAATGTTGATTCTTCCTCACTGCGTGACTTCTCAAAATTTTATCTTCGAGAGCTGGCTTTGGCCCATCGATTAGCCAATTCTTCATCTGTCAATGGCGGTGACAAATTCTTTCATATGAGACATGCTTGCCTCATCTTCCTTTGGCAACGGGATTTTCTTTTCCCGAGACAATTCCAAAGGATGAATTGTCTTACGCGTCAACTTTGTACACATAAACAAATTGTCAACTTCAAAACTATAAGACCCATTGGTCTCACTTCGGTGACCCGGTCACCAAACCTTCCCTTCGGCGGTCCTAAGCCTCTTTCAAGACTCGGAAAACTCTTCATCATCTTTCTCCTCAGTGCAGTGTCATCTCCGCATGTTAAAATGATGATTCTTCGCTATGCCTTCGATCCAACATAGTCCCTCTTTCCTTTCATTATTAGAACGAGTTTAATTTTTTGTTCTTCCCTTTTGTTTGTATAGATCGACACATGAGTCATCGGCATTAAAATTCAAGGCTTCAATACCTTCTTCTTCTCGCGACAACAAATCGGTATGTTTTTCATAACTTCCTTCCAAATGATTCTGTCGGCCACCTCGGCTTATCTTGATGCATCTTTCATGAGGCTGCTGACTAGTATCACTTTCTCTCCATCATCTGCTCCATGAACCCTATCCATGAAGATCTTTACTGCCTTTCTTTCCTCATCGAAATCATCTTGTGCATAGGTCCTCTGCTTCTCCAATTCTCTTCTTTGAGAAATCCAGCCTCCTATACTGACTCCATAACTTCAATAGGAGTAGATTTTGGGAACCTTACACGATCCTTTATGCCTCTTCTTGTCGTGGCCCAATCCTGCTTGCTAGTCCTTCTCTCTCGGCCTCAACGTGCGCGAGATATCTTCATTTGACTCTTCTTTCTTCATATCTTACGAGATCTCACTATCTCGGCGTTGAGTGCTGAACTCTCTTGCGGATCTCTACTCTTCATACGTAGCTTTCGTTCTACTTCACCGGCAAAAATTTCTTCTTTTAACCTCGGTTTTCGCTCTCCGAGTTCTTCTCTCGATAAGGAAATCTTGTTTTGCCTCCAGCCTCAACTATAATGGTTGCCATTTCACATTCTTCCTCATGGGCCAAGCCAACGCTGCGGATTTCTTCTATCATCCTCTCCATTTTATAAAATTGTTACTGTAACCTACGGCATATCTCTTCCCACCATTCTTCATCGGTGGATTTCTTCTTCATGCCCATTTGCTTTCGCATCTTATTTATTTCTTCTATTGTGGCCTCTCTCGGAACCTTTGCAATCTTTGCTATGGCTATCCAATAGCCATTCTCTCCTCCGAGGAGTTCTTCACTTACAAGCTACACTAAGCCTCTGCACAACGGCAAGCTCTCTTGCTGCAACTCACCCTCCACCAACCCCTTTCCCTGCAGGATCTCGGCTCTTTGGCAGAGTGCGGGTCCCTCTCTGTACCGGAACCTTCGAGGCACTCTCTTTTTCTCTTCCTAGGCTTCACTTTGAAAAATTTCCTCAAGAACACTTATCTGTTCTCTTCTTATCCAACCTCTTTTGGAATTCTTCTAGGTTCTGCACACACTTCTCTTCACTTAAGAATCCTCTGCTTTGGATTTTTTTATCACTTGCTCTCGAGCTATGATCTACTTCTACGAGATGTCTCCAATTTCCCGCACTCTAGCACTGCAACCAATTCTCTAAACGAGTTAAACACTACTCGCTTCTCTTGGTGTACTACGCAATTGTCCTTTTTATCCGGCCTCTGGGCGAACATCGAGCTCCAGCGACTTCAACAGCCAAAATATCGGCACTGCACTTTTCTACAACCATCACCACAGTAATCATAAATTTCCAGAGTCGGATTAAAATTATTTACCTACGAGATTTGTCGCATGATCTTGTCTTCCACTCCTTCTGTAAATCTTTGTTCTGGCTTACATTGTATCTTTCTTTTGCCCTGTCGGATCTTAGAATGCTGATCTTCCTTCTTCAAATGCTGCAATCACCCTTAAAGCGGATCCTAAACTCCAAGTTTTCTTCATTATCTCGGTACGCACCGCACTACGCCTCTTGTATGCTTGCGAGTCTTGTCGGTTTCAAAAATACTGGTCTTGCATGCTCGGATAAAAAAAATCTTCTACTTCGAGTAGAGCCATTCACGAGCTGCGATACCACTTGATGCCCGGGGCCTCCTCTTTGTTTACCCGAGATTCACTCTACGCTACATATATAAAAATAACTCACTATATGCTTGTACCAAATTATTTTAAATCTATGCGATTTAGTCTCAGGCGGCAATTGACAATAATAAACTAAAGCCTTAATATGTCCAAATCTCTCAGGTTGAGATATTAAAATAATACTTGTATGGATATAAAAGTCGCTCTAATGACCCGATTTATAATGTGGAGCTTTTCTTCGAAGTTATAACACCCACAATGCTTATAATTCAGTCGAACTATATCATAGCCCTCCTTATACTTATTCGAATTGGTGTTTGAATATCATAATTAACCCATGTAATTGTCATGGCTCATACCATACCCTTAGAGCATATATAAGAAAAAAACACTTTCATTTAAAACGACTATAATCACGGTGCTCTCGACCATGTAATTAAACCTTCACAACACTACGGAGGTTAGGAACTTTAAACCATACTCGAGCCCACTATTTAACAATTTACAAACAATTTTCAACCCAATCGCAGTCGGGCCATACCTCGAGTTAACCATCGCACATTAACATAACAGAATTAAGGTACATTGCATCTTCTGCATGACGTTGATCTCAATTTGCGAGTGAACCATTCCTAGCTATCTTCTAGCTCGAAATTAAACCCACACGAAACATATGTGGAGGTCGGTTTGTCATGAACATTATATATATATATATATATATATATATATATATATATATATTATATATATATATATATATATATATATATATATGCCTCGACGTATGTTCAGGCCTCCATTTGATTAATTTGATCATTGTAATAAAACCCCCTCGATAGCATCTATCGACATTCTCCCGGATCACTACCATACCTTTTTCCATCCAGTGGCAAATGTCGGGCACAGCCACGTGCCGGCCCCTCATCGGATGATTACAATTGAATATCGCATTTTTAAATGCTCGGGGTTTACTCCTCGAAGTGATCATGCAACTAAAATGGTTTGAGATACCACTCTAGACCACATGTCAGGCGAAGACCAACATCGCATCCGAAAAGGTAAATCCACTTACCGAGTTAGACGACCACGCGATACTACCGTTTCGAGTCCCTCCAAAACCACCGTCACCATTCGTTCGAGGTTCGAGTCCTTTTCATATTTCCTCTCCTCCTTTAACTCAACGTTCACGAAATCTTTGGTTTGTCAGTCGCTCCGGCTCTTTGATGCGTTGTTCCTTTCGTTCGAGCCTTCACGGGTTCCATGCACCTCCAAATGTGAACTATCATTCACCAATGCCACAGTACTTGCATACATTATAACATCTCCTTGGATTTATTTTACCTGATTTATGTCTAGTTTAAAACCACATCTCTTCAAAGACAACACGGCTCATGCCGTTATTAGGGATCGGCCCTTGATAGGAAGGCGAACTACACGAGAATTCGATGCGGCGAAGTTGTGCACATCCAACTTCACAATTTCGACATCAACATGAATGTCAATGTCTTTTAGTAATACACGTAGTACATTAAAGACTCAATTGCGGAGAGTCACTTGCACATTTACTCACGGAGGCTCCAAAGCATTCTCACCCATCAGTGCGAATTCGGCCAATAACGGAGCCTCAAAGCGCCTACAGAACTTAATTTTGATATCTCATACGCAACTCTTCTTCTTCATGGTCATAGTATAGATTTTTGAGGATTATTGGGTATGGAATTAATTTTTGGAGGCATTATAGAACCCAATACTGATAAAAATTCTAGAAATACGCCCTTTGGAATCAATTCAAATTGATTCTTGAAACAAGACTTATGCGATTCGGAAAAATACACACCTTTTTCTTGCTTTTGAGGAGCTCGATATTGAAATTGGATTATCTTTGTGATTAAGACTCTTCAATATACTGAAATTGAGTGATGAAATAGCTGCTGAATTCTCTTTTGAATTCCATGGAGGTCTGACCTAATTTGGATTCTCCAAGACAAAGTTGTGTCCAGTATCATGACCTAATTCAAATTTGGTTCAATAGGAAGAACGGAAACTTGTAGGACTTGCACGTGTCACGGTTTCATCCTTTGTCTGCTGAAATTGACAGCCAAGAAACTACGATCCTACGTGTTATTGTGACCACCTTTTTACATCACTCCAAATCCTTTCGCGAGAGAGAGAGTTATTGAACTTTTCCCACGATCACCTCTTTTGAGATGAAATTCGGGGAGCACGAAGCTTGACACTACCTTCCACAGATCCATATCTCCAAAAAATATTGAGAATCAAGCTGCGGGAATTTTTGATGAATTTCCTCAAGATTTCAGCTTCGCACCATATGAATTTCGGATTCTGAACTTTCATAGAAAAAAATTTATAGCGAAAATTCCACGATGACCTGTGTTAGGAGCTTGATAAAAGACCTAGCTTCTGAGATGAAAGTATCTCCGAAAATATGTGCAAACCAAGCTCTGAAATTTTTATACAATCTTCCTCGAGGATTTTGAGCTTCGCACCCTAAAAATTTCTGACTTCTGAAACTTCGTAGAAAACAATTTATAGCTTGAAAATTCCACGATGACCTTTGTTTGGAGCAGCGAAACCCTAAGAATCCAGGCTACGATGCACCAAATGTTGTGTAACTCGGCTCCAAAAAGAGAAGAAAAGAGATATAAACGCCTTAGAAATAAGCCACTTCGAGGGAAACCTCGCAGTACAGTACACATAAATGAACAATTCTTGGATGATACAATTTACAAAACCTCCTTTTTATATACTCGGAGTCCATGGGGCCATAATGTAATCCTAGTGGGCCACTGATGTAATCCTGGCCAGAGCCTAACAATAATAATTTAAAGGGCACAATAATAACAATGTGCGTTACTGAGGGTACAATAATGAGCAATAATGGGGGCTACACTAACATAATAAGGGGCTATACTTATTAATATAGGGACTTAACAAAAAGAGATCTCTAATACACAAATGATGCATCCATAAGGTTGCGATTAACCAAAATGCCAACATATGTGAGGTTAGTGGAATTAGCACAATCAACCTTATTTAAATAACAAATGCATGCGTTGAAGTTTTTTTATATACTTTACCTTTATGCATTACCATGCCCTTCACCTGTACCTTAATTCCTACACGGCTTCACTTTATACAATCCTCATACCTTTAAAAACAAAACTCACATAAACCCAAACCTTTTTATATATACCACGTGAACATGTTATTGTAGGGTCCACCATACCTTCATCACAATCGCTTGATCACAAGTTTAAACACTTTACCATATAACGCTAAACTCTAGGATCGGTGATTGAGCACATATGCGTCGTTATGAAATGTGGCTCCTTACCGTCACGTCGCAACTTCCGTCCTTTCCACTTCGCATCCGCAATCAAAAGCCTTCTCCTTTGCAAGACTCTTTAATGCTAAACCTTAATTCCTAGCGAAAGTGCACTATTGTGTGCAATGCTCGACACGTCGCATCTCTCATCGCATGCGCCAGCGTCGAAGGACTTTCACCGCATCACAAGTTATCTTTCTTGCCTTGCAAAATCCTTCGCGCTGTACTGTTATCTTTTGCGGAAAGTGAAAAATCATGACCTCGCTGTCCACGGGTCGAGTACTATTCCTCTTTTACCTTTGATATAATCGTAGTACCGTCCATTCATCTCTCTTTGGAAATCTCTAAGTGTTCTCTTGCCTACATTTGCTTTCTCTACTTTATGTCGCTATGTTGTTACCTTGATACTGATCTCCCTCTTAACGCTATTCTTCCTTTTCTCGTTCGGCTTTCTCCAATGCAAATCTCTATTAGAGCATTTCCTCTCGTTTCTTTACCACCATTTAGAACTTGAATACAAAACACTCTACTTGTATTATTCCACTTTCTTCCAAAATTTGTGATTTTCTCTTTGCCTCGAGCCTATACATGCATACATATATTCCTACTCGGAATCACTCGAGATTCTGCAGGTTGTAATTCTTTTATCACTCCAGAAAGACTTTAAGCATTCCATTTGAATTCATTCATCATAGTTTATCACACAAAACCATAAATTCACAATTCTGAATCACTCGGCACGTAAAAGGAATAACACACACATTTCACTGAAATGAGTTACCATTTCCTCATTCTATTAAACAAATGTACATATACAAATAAAAACTTGTTTTACAATCTAGCTTTGGCTCTGATCTTCTTTTACTTGGCCCTTTTTCTCTGCGTATTTCTCTCTGTGTCAATGCAGGCTTCACAGTCAAACCTCCTATTAATGGTAGAAGTGTCCTCATACATGTAATTTTATTAATAATAGAAAAGAAATTACATAAGTTGCGAAAGAGTTTACAAACGTAAGCTTCTACTAACTCGCAAAGTATGAGACAAACCTATTTATAAGAAATATGTCACTACAGCTTAATTTAGTTATGGATCACTTGAGTGTCCATTTACAATAAATGACCTTCTAGCAATCTACTAACTTTATTCCTATTTTAGAGCCTAAGATACGACTCAATTCTACGAGTCCTATCTTTACTAACAAAATTCTATTTCTAAGTATCTCTAATATTTATTAAATATTCTAATTTAATAAATATTTTATTCTCTAATATTTATTAAATATTATAATTTAATAAATATTTTATCCTAACTTTACATTAACATATTTGGATCATCTAAAATTCCCTATGATCACAAAGATACATTACAACATATACCAAGTTCATCTACTGAGACTTAGTAAATTTATGTGCGCGAGAGGTTTTGGTGAAGATATCGGAGGTCGATCTTCGAAGGACGATAAATCGGCATTGATGACATCCTTTGAAAATGAGAGATGCGATATGATGATGCTTGGTGTCCACATGCTTTGTATTTATGAATGAAAAATTGGATTCTTGACGAGATTGTTTGCTTTAGAAGCCGGTGTCGATAAATAACGAAGTAGCTTCTACTTGGAGGAATTCCCAAGTCACAGCCAAAACTCAACGTAACCAACAAGCAATCTCACATGTTGCTTCCCATCTTTGCGAAATGTGCTACTGCTTCTACTCTCGAAGAAATTAGCCCTTGTAACTTGTTTCTTGCTGACTCCGCGAAGCTGCGGTGACCCCATGTTCATTAAATAACACGAGGTTGATGCCCTATCATCGATACGCGACAAAATTGGCATGCGAAAAACAACTCAGGTACAAAGTTTTTGGTCTTTTTGTGAAAGACCACAATCTTGTGTTTCCTTGGATATAACGAAAGAACCTATTTTGGCGCCATTCCGGTGGGTGCATCTCGAGGGTTCACTCGCAAAGCGAGAAAGAATACGACGGCATAAGAAAGTATACGGTCGAGTAGTTGTCGGATAAATCCGGCTACTTAAAAACTATCTATAAGTAGTGTTATCCACCATTTCCCCCCTTCAAATTTTTAAAGTTTCAAGTTTTGTTCCATAGGGGTGAGAACGAGGGCTTGCGATCCTACATTCCAAATCGTCGAAGAATTTAAACTGCTTTATACTTACTGCGAGAAATCAAGATGCGATGTGGACGTTGGAATACTTCAACTCCAAAGAGATAGTAATGAAGTAGTCCCAAATGCAGTGAAATCTTAAAAGCACATGTAACTCCTTTTTCACCTATGAAATGTGATCATCATTGTTGCACATGATGATCAAAATCATCTACATACATAACCAAAATCACGGATTTTTACCTTGTTAGCATACATACAAGGACATCATTGGAGTCGCTTCATTGAAAACGACTTTCCCAAAGGTATTCATCCATTTTGGCATACCAAGCTCGCTTTGTTTTAACCCATAGAAAGCCTTTATCGGTTTGCATACTTTGTGTTCACGTTCTTCAATTTCAAAACACTGGTCGGTTGTGTCATGTACACTTATTCTGTAAATGTCGGGTTGAGAAAAGCACTTTTTACATCCATTTGATGAACTTTCCATCCTTGGTAGAAAGTTTGCTAAAGGCAGCTGTGAGTCGGATTGTGCTGTTCCATTTAGGTTTACCTGTGGGAGCCAGCGTTTCCTCATAATCTATCCCTTCTTGCTTTGCACAAAACCTTTAGCGACAAAGTCTTGCTTTATACTTATTGATATCACCATTTTCTCTTGCACTGTCATGTGGTAAACCCATTTGCATCCAGGTAGGTTTAACAGTGCGAGGGACAATCGACAAGTTTCCTAGTGTTGTTGTCTTGAAGCTGCGTTTATTCATCAACCATAACTTTGTGCCATTATTTATGTTTTAATGCCTCTCGGTGTATGTACTTGAGGTTCAGTAAAATAATTTTCTATCAAGTCTCCTTCGTTTTCTTTGTGACCACTTGGTCTGTTTTCATTTTGTTCATTTGTAATATCCCAAATACTGGAATAGCTAGCAAGGCACTGAAGTGAACGCATTTTCCGGTAATGGTTGCTACAAGATTTGAAACCGGGACACGGATCCCTTAAAAAAATGTGTCTAAGTGCCAAATCCAATAGTATGCTTCAAATAAAGTCCTATCGAAGTGGGTTAAAAACAGAGTCTCACTACACTCGGATGCTCCTCAAAGAGTGCGGAGTAGGAGAGGCGCAACAAATGTAATCTACACTGAAAGTGGAAAAGGCAGGCGTTATTTGCAGCGTGAGACTCATGAAGATATGAATAGCAAAAAAAATTTGTTATAGAAGTAGGAATATTACAATGTGCTGAAAAAACACTCCAAGGAAGGCGATGCAAGCCTCAACAATACATGTACAAGAAATGAAAGAACAACTGCCTTTACATATGTGAAACCCTTGGCTGTGGCGGGTCGCGGTATATTAAGGAGAACTAACTGCGCAAAATAGTGTCAATACACAAATATGACAATATAAAGCTCAAATACAATAGGGGAGAAAATCTCTAACCCTTGAAAGCAATAATGCATCAATCCCGGGAAGGATTGGCTAAAATAGCACAAAATGGAAAAAATGTAGAAGTTGTTCGGTAGCAGCTGCAACTCCAAATGCGGAGGCGGAATAGAGAAGAGCTGAAGATGATTAACAACCTGAATTAGACCTCCTCAACAATGGATCTCCTAAGTGGAAGGTGATCCTTACACGCCGATGCTCTCACCACTCAATCCACACTTGCAATCCCTGAAAATAACGCGGTCTAAAGAGGGGTAATTGCGTTGTAGAGTACGGAATAGAATGTTTTGGCCAAGTTCCAAGATCTGAAAGCTTAGCTTTGATAGCTTCCAAAATTATCCTCCAAAGGGAAAAGGAAGACTCCTCCTCTGAAAAACAGAAGTGATGGAAGAGGAGTTTTGACTCCTCTTTACACTTTACTGCAACACAACATTATGTTGTTGCGAGCAATAACGCTATCCTAGAGGAGGATGCTTGGCCTCAAGCTCGGATGTGAGGAGAAAATCAATACAACTCCTTCGAGAGGCTTCTCAAGAAAGGAGAAAGGATTCCTAGACGGGGAGATCCTTGTGTTAAGCGACACGGCCTCTCAGTTTGAGCGGCTGAAAGAATACGCGAGAGTACTAAACGGAGACAAGAAATCTATAACCATATGCATGAGAAAACAATGGTTGCCTTGCCACTCCTTTTAAACACATGAGAGCTCCCTCTCCATGGGTCCCACTCTATTAGGGTTTCCTCCTCCAAGGGATATTCCCTCCTCTTTCTCTTGTGCTATCCACATGGGATGCTTTCCACCTCATACCTCTACGTTGTTTGACTTGGTCAAACTTGACCCTAGCCTTTCTCTTTGCAAATGTCTCCTTTCACACATGGGGGTGTGAAATCTGGTCAAGGCTGATCCCTTTTCATAATAGAGGGTTTTATCCATGATTTTATTATGTTTGGGCCTCCTCACCCAATAATTCAACTTATAAGTGAAATTAACAAAATCTAATATTCCAATTTATTGAAGGAAAAATTTGGAATATTACGGTCCTCCCCTCCCAAATGTTTCTTGTCCTTAAGCTGCGCAAGGATATAACTAGAAAGTCTCACACACAAGGCATGGAGTTCTGAAATGTGATAGAGGAATATCTCCTTCCACCCCCAAGGCATGGAGTACGGGAATATGTGATGAGGAACATCTCCCTTCCCACCTCGAGCTCCCGTGGAGTAAGGTGACTTTGAAAATGCGAACATGGTAAACGCATCATGGCTCTTTAAGTTGTCCTTCTCCTCACTCATGGTAAGTGTGGGGTGTGTCGCTGATCTGCAGGCTGCAAAATTATTTCTTAAATGGTAAAGTGAAAGAGGAAAAATCCTCCAAAAGAGTTCTCCTCCAACAATGAAGAGCAAGCTAGCGAGAAACAATCCATCCATGATGAATAGGACATGAGTACATCATAGAGTATCCCAATGAGAATTTTCCATGCAAGTTTTACACGATTACGTGCATGATACAAACAATAGCTCGAAGGATACGAGACGCGATCTCATCCACTACAACATCGAGAAAATAGCATGGCAAGTGATGTAGAAAATCCATCACATCTACTAATGGATAGTGAATGGCTAAATGTGTCAACAATACATGATCAAATACTCGCCCATGGTTGTACAATGGATGGCATATCAAACTCATGGCCCACCTCTTAAGAGAAAAAAACATGTGGTTGTGGTGGCCCATATCTCTTCCCATGCTCCCATTAGAACATGTAGTTGCAGAAAATGTGGGAATTACTCCCGCACTCAAGGACACACCCATCTCATGTGTCTTTCTCATCAATCATGCTTCCCATAAAAATCAGATCCATATTAGCCAAATTAAGTCATGATCAGCCAAAAAAATGAGGGAGATGTTGAGAGGTTTCATGTGTAGTGCTAGAAGGTACCATACGGTTCCCCAATAGTGACGGCAGCAATTTTCAAAGCTGTTGCTTGAGGAAAATTACAAGGCAAGATGTTTCTTGATACACATGGATTAGCATGTATGTCATCATTTGGCAAATATTTGGACATAAAAAGCGAACATACATACAATGAAAAACATTTTCCCAAAGGCCGGACATACAGCATACCTCCATCAACATTCAGATTGGCCCAGCAATGAGCCATGGAGCAAATGTGGCAAAGCTTGCCCTCTTGTGAAAAGCAATGCACTTCTGTAAAGTAATAGTAGTAAGAGTGCTACCAAATAAATGAATGTGTAAAAAAACTTCTTACCATATGCGGAAGTAATATGGTGCATGGATCCTGTGAATAAGTCCTCCATAGTGTTTTGGCATGCTCATGAAGAAGAATGCTACCATGTCTTTTTATAAGAAAGATAATCCTTCTCATATGCTTAAAAGCGAAGTACGAAAGAAAGATATATGTCGCAGTGAATGCAGGTGCCTCACTATCCACCACTCTATCATCATCACCTCCTCCTTGTCCTCCGAGTGCATCAAGTGTGAAGTGATCCTCACGGGGAAACTCCATCAATAACCCCAAGCTCTCAAATGACGACGTGTTGTTGGCCTCGCAGAATAATCTTTGGCCAACTCATAGCTCCATTATTTGACATGCTCCTTGTCAAATATATCTCCCATAATGCTACAATACATAAGAAGTTCCTCCCGAGGTGGAAGTACCTCTCTGTCATCGAAAAGCCAAGGAGATAATTCCATATCCTCCTGCCGCAACATCATGCAAAGTGTGTGAGAAAATCTGCTCTTGCTCTCCAAAAGAGCAAAAGCAAAGCAGCAGAAAATATTTTGTTGCCTCATACTTCCATCATACAACTCCTGTGTGATGAAGACACGATGAATGATATGAGGTAGTCACATCAACTTACCATGCATTCGCGCTACTGTCTTTGCCCAATGATGCAAGTATCTACCTTGCATCTCTCCTCCTTCCTCCTACTCTTAGGAAAAAGTGTATTCCAAGTGATGGCCAAACTCTTTCGAGAGTAACCGGCGCGACCAAGCCTCCTATTTGCCCAGAGTGTCATAAATTTTCAAGTAGCCTCCTAGATCCTTGCTCATCGACCACATCCACTCAATCACTTGTGGATGCTTTCTCCTTCTCTTCATCTTGGTACTCCTCCCATGAGAGGCTGCCATCCTCCCAATCCAATTCTCTGTCTTTGTACTTCATGGGATTACGAAATGCTTGGGTCTTCTCGAGGGATCAGTGAGGACCCTGTAAGGACCCAAATAGGTGGTAGGGAAAAAAGCTCCCATCATGATGTGCATGGCTCAAAGGAATTTCCAACACAAGCATGAGAGATGTTATCCATCACTAGATTTCCTCCATCTTATATCTTCTCTTGCTGAGAAAGGAAGAAAATATTTGCACTCCATGGTGTGTTGAAGTGCACCTCTAGCGAGATCTCTCCATGAGACCTCCCCTCTCAACAATAGTCCTCCAAAACCATTGTGGTCTTGGATGCTGTGAAAGTAGAAGTTTCTCTTTGAGCTACAGAGGAGCTCATTGAGAAAGTGTCATCTTGAAAGGGAGAGAGAGGGTTTCTCACTCCAATATGTCTACTATCATCCTTCCAAGTCCTCAAACCCCAACCTCAGGTGTGATGTACAACCCAACGACTGGCTCATGAGAATGGTGGTTTGCTTCCTCCTTGAATGTTTTCCATGTTGCAGCAACGCGATGCGAAACCGAGCTACTCTATAGTAGCGGTAGTGATTTGACCCTTGGTCATGAAAAATTAAATATCCACATCTATCAAAAGAATTTGCTGCAACAATAGATTGTGGAAATATCTTCCATACCTTGATGATATTTTGGAACTTCTTGTAGGGCTGCGAGAGTTCCTACCTCCAAAGTGTTGGCTGCCTCAGCATTGATGCATGTGTGCTTCTCCTCCATGAGTGTGGCATGTGTGGGACAAAGCTCCTCAAGTGGTGTAGGAGATGTTCCTCCTTTGTTCTTTCTCCATCGAAGGTTTTGGATAAACCTTTGAGTGAACTACTGCCAAAAAAGTCTTCACCCTTGCATGAAAGCTCGAGTAGTACGCACCACCAAAAAATGAGGCTTCACCCTCCAAGTGCGGCGTTGAGATTTCAACAACATCCTTCCATGGCCTTTATGGGGATGTAGTAGGAAAAATGCCTCCGACTTTCTCACCCAAGTTCTTGTTGTAGATAACCACATCAAAGGTAGACAACGAAATCTGTGCCTTTGATTTCTCCTTTATCTGCGGGATCTCTCCTCTTCCTTCAAAGCTTGGACCAAATGAGGAAATCTCAGAGTCTCCTTCAGAGGCACTAGGTTGGAGATCTATACTCGACAGAGGTAATCACTTAGAATCGGATAATCCAGAGTGATCTGCAATGTTATCACTCGAGTTTTCCTAGAAGTTGGCTGTAAGAGGAAAGTATGCAGGAGGTAACCACGAGCAAACCTTTTAGATGCGAGATCTGGCAGTCTACACCCCGAGAGAGGGCTCTCTCTTTATGATTTATCTTTGTTCTTGAAAGGTTTTTAGGCTAGTTATAGATTCAAAGGAATTTGTTTTGGGAAAATGTGGAATCCGCAAACTAAGAGGCAAGAGTCGGAGAGCTTTGCGATCCATTGGGCTATGGAGTCAAAGGATGGCTTTCTTGGACTTCTATTCATGCAGATGGTATTACAGCAAGATAGCTAGACGAGAGAGCAATCCTTAAAATTGGCAAAAGTGGGTGGAATGATCTTGAAGGGATGAAAAGGCAACTAAGAATCTTTCACCATGTTCGAAAGGAAAAGAAGTGAATTGACTACAAACCAAAGAGCGATAAAGGATTCTTTATTATAGCAATCAACAGTGCTTAAATTAGCGAAGCGAGGAGCATTTAAGAATTCATGCTTATAGCTAATTTAGAAGAAAACATTTAGGAACAATCACATTTTGAGAAACGGAAGTACAATTAAGCAAAGTGCTAGTCCAATCCTTTATGTAAATTATTCGGAAATGGATATGATGGTATTATAAACTAATATAAAATTTCGGACAAGAGGTAGAAACACTTGTTGAGCTGGCAGTCCAACTCGCGAGATCCTTGCAGCAAGTCCAGTGCTTCTTAAATCGTCATCCGGTAAAGCCACTGAAGTAAATTTCTCCAAAAAGCTTTTATTCGAAAATCTCGAGTGTTACGAGCGGTGTTATAGAATCCGCTTCAAAACTCTCTTTGAGAGCTTATTTATACAAAAATAATCCTAACAATCTTTACTCATATCATAGCCAGGCTAATTCGTGATTTAAAAGCATGACACTGAAACAAAGCAAAGGGAGACACATGGTCTCGTAAATAGAATAATGAATAACGGTGAGTGTCGTTTGTTCCTTTCTTCATGGACGTGCTAAGGATAAAGTGCTCAAAATAGGGCTGCAATGCTTTGTCCTTTGCGTATTCCCTTTGACTTGTTGAATACTCTTTCTTCTCACAGGATACTCTTTGACCTTTCATACGATACTCTTTCATCTGCCGTTTGTTTTACCATTTACTCAATAGTAAAGATAAACTTTTATCACGACAGCATTTTTTACAAAATTTCCGGCATTTCCTTCCACCAACGATCATGCGGTATCATTGTTCTTCCGAGCTTCCTTAAAGCTTTCCTCGGCTTCGGTAAGTTTTATAAAAAGTGGGCTCGTTCGGAAATAGATATTTTTAATTCATGCTCGTGAAATAGATTCCTCACTTTTTCATAAATACTTTTCTAGGTTGGTATTACGAGGTTCGGTGAGCTAGTAGAACCTGTATTAGTAGAACCTATCGGCTGTATTTTTAGCATGAGCTTGGATTCTTTTCTCATAGGTTTCTAAGTCTACTTTAACTTTGAAGGTCCTCTGTGAGCATGGGACTTGGCAAATCCTTGCGCTATGCGTCGAGCTTGAAACTTTTTCTGCGACGTTGATGTCGACCAAAAATATCATTACACTTTCTTTCTAGATTTTGCATGAAAGTTCTCTTGGTGAAAATCCTCTTTGCTTGCAAAGCTACACATTACTTGTCATCGAATTCCTAACAATGCTAGGCTGTTGTTTTAGTGCTGGAATTCAAAAAGCTTGAATGAGGCCTGTCTGGGCCGGCCTACGGCTTGCCTCTTAATTCATGTCTAGTTTTATTTATTTCCTCTTGAGCTATCTTGACTAACTCATTACTGCTCAAAAATAGCTTGGATGGAAAGGCCAAATATCTCTTATTAAGTTAATGATGTTGTCCCAAAGAATATCATTTATTTCGTTCAGAGCTTTTCCGGTGAAAGATTTTTTTGCAAAGCCTCAACCAATTTCTCCAATCTTTTTGTTCCACTTTGAGGTTGCTCGGCGGTGTCTTTTTGGATGTGTCATATTTTCCCTCCCGAGTTTTGTTAATTGTAATTTTGTTTCTTGGAGTTACGCGGCCTTTAGTCTGTAAACTCTCCATTTGTTTTAATTAAATCCTCGAAATTCAAATTAGAAATGTCATCAGGAGAAGGTTGTTCTGCTTGTCTGTAGTTGTAGTACCTGTTGCTTGTACTGCTTGAGGAATTTCTGTTCTGCTGATACTTTTTCACAAAGCTCCTTTTACTGTTTCATTTAGTCGCTCTTGTCAAATTCAAGAGTAACTCCATCATTTCTTCTTGTGAATTTCCTTTTATTACTTCTGCGTACAGTGTGCCTTGAAATTTTGGTATTTTCCATTTGTTTTCTCGGAGTGCGGCTATATCATCCTCTTTCTTTTTATCGGTGCCTCAATACCTTTAGTGTCTTTGGGATTGTGACCCAAACGATGATGATCTCTTCTGAGGAGACTTTGTCTGTGTCCTTGGCTCTGCGAGGAGGCCCTTTCCAATCTTCAATGTTGCGGTGGTATTATTCGAGGAATCTTGCGGCGTTAAAGCTGCCATGGCTTTGTTGGTGAGAGTAGAATAAACCATTTCCCTTGTTTGTCTATGAAGCTCTATCTGATCCAAAGGGATGGATATCTTTTGCTAAAACTTCAAAATTTGTTACTGATGTAATGTCGGCTTACGAGAGTTGGCTTTGGCACCTTTGCTTTGAAGTAGGCTCATTTGCATTTTACCTTGTGAAAGATCAAATGCGGCATCAACGCTGGCTTGATTGTGAGGAGCCATCTTCATATGCTTGATCGTAGACCTTCATTTTCAATGGTTCTAGATTTCTTTTTGTTTTGATATTAATGAAGGTTTTCTTAGTGTCGTCTCCGATGTCTCGTCTTTGGCGGTGCTGAAAGAAGATACTTCGAGTGCTCAGCTGCTTTTGTATCCCTTCCGGCTTATGTTTGTCTCTTCTTCTGTACTACATGTTTGACGCGCTATCCTCCCTACCATCATCGAAATACCTCATCTATAATCTCTACATACTGGAGGTGGATCGGACTTGTGTTTTTTGGCTTGATAAACTTGTGGGGCTCCTTTTGAAGGTGTGGTATGCGGAGCAGCCTCTTTTTCCCTATTTCCACATTGCGGTGGGTTGCATCTACGGAACTTGGATTTGCTTCTGCGGTGTTTGAGAAGCTCGAGATTGTTACGGGTGCTTTGGAACTGCACGTGATTTTTACGCCATGACCGGGGTTTCGATGACACTGAACTATAGGTTCTTTTCCTTTACCCTTAGAGCTCTGCGCTTTGCTGCGATGGACTATCTTCTGTATAGCTTGTTGTGGAAGTATGCTGTGAAGATGTGCCGATGTGTAGTACTGCATTTGATCATATGTTTCTAGGTCAAATTTCTTCTCAACATCTTTCATAAGTTTATTCGATTTGGCGGCCTCCACTTCCCTCTTCCACGAAGTGTTCCTTTAACCCATTCAAATACTTGAGTTGCCTCTTTGTTCTATGTCGATTACGCGATGTCCTGAGAGATGACTTATTTTTTAACCTTCTTTCACAAATGAAACCAAAGGGGTCATAAGGGACCCAACGGAAAGATGTACGGAATTTTTCTCTAATATGAAAGTTATCTGCATCTCTTTCGATCTTCCTAAATTGCAAATGAAAGGACCTAAGCAGCTTTTGATCGCTTACGCACGTGCTTTCTTCTTTACATTTACGCAAGGAAATGGATTACATGCTGAGTTATTCATGTTTGTCTAGAGTATTCCAAAAGCAGAAAATTCTCATTGGTACATATACGGGTAACTTGAATGGATGTAATTCACATCCATAAAGTACGATATGAGTGTGGTTTTGAGGTACAAGTACCAATCCCCAACTTTATAACTTTTTGACAATTGCGGGGTCTTTTTAATCTCGGTGCTAAGCACAGGGGGAGAAACTCCTGCTGTAACAAGGTTGTAGCGAGGTGTCACGGGCGAGTCAATGAATTACGAATAAGAGTAGGGAGAATCGGAGAGGACAAATGAATGATGACCAAAAAATAACGGACACCGGGATTACACTTTTAGCATCAAATTTACCGGAGCCGAGGAAAGGGAATTTGTCGCAGTGATAGAAAATTATGAGATGATAGATATAAGCAGAGGCCATGAAAACCTTTCATCATCTAGCCTTTCAAAATTGATCATGGATTTTGTTGGCAATGAAGGAAGCATCTAATCATGCTTAATCTCGGGAAGAGCGCGAGGGTAAAGATAGATAGCAAAAGCCGGAGTTATCTCATCTACATACTCAACTGTACTGAATCCTAAGACAAAGGATATTACATTCACTGATAAGCCTTCCCAATTGATTGAAAAAGAAGTAAAAACCATGTCCCTTTTTGGCTGATGCTCGACGGTGACTTTTGCTGAAAATGCGACACATTGCTTTCCATTTCTGCTGAGTTAACGATCTACGGTTTTCTCGATTAGCTAGCCTTCCATGGATAGAGGTGCTAATTCTTGTTAAAGCTCAAATTGTAGCCTGCGCATTGATAGCACGAGGTGTGATAGGGAACGAGAACACTTTGATCGGGAGCTAATACGGCTCTTTGTGCGGGATCATAATTTGCATGACAATAATGAATGATTTCGAAAACGTGAGCTGTCAGGATGTAGAAATACCTTCGGGAGATTGGATTCCGTAACCTGTAAGATCTTGCCCCTTTGAGTGTTCGTCTGCGGCGACGAGAGTCTCAAACGGGGACTTTCATCGAAAATGTAGGTCTTTTATTTGGGAAATCTTCATCTATCGAGGAGGTAAATAGTCCAAATCTCGGTGGGGAGCATTCAGAAGGAGTGACATTTAGAGCTGAGTTGGGGCCTCCATTTTTGGTTCTTGTGGATTCGAAAATGGAGGTTTCGTTTTCTTAGCGGACAGGACGGGATATGCGACAAAAGAGGGAGATTGGAACGTTGCGAGGGTTTGAGGCGCAAATTCCACGGAGTTTTAAATCTTCAGTGAGGACCTCAGGAGAGGACTTTTTGACCACGCTCTCGAGAGAAAAACACGAGGAAACTAAGTTTAACTTGCCGGTCGGGGCGCGGAATGATAAATACTGTTTTTAATGGAAAGCGGGTTCTTCAACTTGAGGTAATGAACAATGGCGGGGACGTTCTTCAATGCGGCGCGGCGGAATTTACTGAGTAATTTGAGTGTAACCTTTGCGGTGGAAATTTAGAGAAAATTGCGGCGGGAGTTGCAAAGATCTCTTTCGGAAACTAAAAATGAGCGAAAAAACGCGAAAAATGGCTTAAAAACAAGTCAAAAGGGTTTTTGTCGTTTTCGAGGTGATGACGTCATTAGGGCGTGCGGTGACGTGACGTAAGTGGGAGCCGGCGGTATGCGGTAAGCGGTAAGCGGTGGCCGCAAGCTTATGGACGAGGCGGTAAAAGTCGCGATAGCGACGATTCCACGGACGCTTGCCACGTGGAATGCTTTGAATAGTCAAAAACCGCCCACTCCCATTTGGCGCTAAATAACTCACACGGGATGGGCGGCGGGAGTGATCAGGAGCCGTTGATCAACGGAGGGACGATGCAGAGCGGTTGAAAGGGATGGGAACTTGTGCGACTTCAAAGGTGGGCCCCTCGTTTTTAAAAGGTTTTAGCGTGTAATCTAATTACCCTAGGAAAAGTTAATGAGGCAGGGAATGGTTGTTAATTAGTCCAAATGATCAATTAACCCCATGGAATTATGAAATTGGTTTGCGGCGGTGAGTTTGGCCGGGTGGAATGCTACGTGGACGGAGCGCTATGGCACGACTCCGTGGCATTTTATTCTTTGTTTTTGGTGTTAAACACATATATTACGTGTCTAACGCTTTTTACATATATTTTATTATACGATGAATTAATTAAAACTACAACTAATTCACCATAGGGCGATTATATATAAGGCTATAGTTTTAACCAAAGGGCTTTATAAAGCGGAATATTTATTTTAAAATGTGCGGGAATATATACTTTTGGTAAAACATTATAATAAGAGGGTTTTTGGGGATATTTATTAGAAAGGGGAGTTATATACTTAGGAAAAGGGATTCCACTAGGGATTTAATACAATAGGGTCAGATGTTATTATGATAAAGGACAAGGAAAATCAAAACATCTTTGTACATCTAAGAAAGTGAAAACTTATGAAGTAAATTGCACATTTTATCTTCAGACACTTAAGCTTAGAATAACTTGAAGTTGTCTTGAGGAATTTTATGGAATGTTGCCTCGAGTTTCCTAAAGTAAAATAGGATTTTACTTAGGAGTTAAAGATGGAAGATAACAATGATGAATTATCTCAAAGTGCTTAGGTCATTTTGATCATTAGGCAGAGGTCCGGTCCCCTCCGGAAGTCAAGGGCAAATGCCTTGAGCCCCTTTTGATCTCAAATTGCCTTGGTACTTTTGGGGAAATTTAGTAAAACTCTTGAGGGGAAAAATGATGAGGGAGGTTAATGAATTTGACTTTGCTTACTTTTGTGATTTTCCGAGTGTATTTTCGCTTTAGTACTTGTGATGAAAGTAAATGATTAACCAACATGTAGCGGCACCATTCATCGAGATAACACTTTGCGGCACCATCTACCTACCCTATCTACTTAACACTACCATTTTGTCTTCTTTATTAGGGTGCATTTAGACTTGCGAAACCACTGATCAAGTCTTTTCTTTTTACATGATGAATCTATCTATTTCTACCCTTATTACATCCAGGAGCTCGAGATTAAAAGCTTGTTGAGCACCTTTTATTCACTCTACCTAGCTACTTGCTCGTTTTACCCAGTTAAAGTGCATTTGGCTAGATATTTATTTTCTAATCTATAACATGAAATTGAAATATGACTAAGCCAAGTTTTAAAGCAGGTTTGACTTATTCATGAATTGTGGCAAGGAGTTCACAAAGTGCACTACAATTGTTTTATTATGAAAACGAGGATGAGAAAAAGTAGTGGCATTTAGATTTGCACACTTTCCTTGGTCTATTTTTTTCTTGGGAGTTCATTTCTTTCTCTTTTTGATCCATTTTTATTCTTTTTACCCTTTGAGTCTTTCTTTTAGGGTATACCCTCTTTACATTTTTTAAATTTTTTGATTTTTTGGTTTTTTCTCAAAAGAATATGGAACACCTTTGCTCCAGTAAGAAGGTTTGAACATATTCCACACTTCATCAAGACAATCATGAAAGAGATGATTCCTATTGATATAGGAGGCTAACCATCTTCCATGCTCGATGTATTTTCTTGATGAGAATAGGAAGTGCATGGTCCTTTCCTCTTCTATTTCTTCAATCTTCTTGAACTCCTTGGAGAAGTTCTCTGCGGATCTAAATACTGATGAGAGTAATCTCATCTTCTTCATCACATTCTAATCTTCTTGGGCTTAGACTCGCGAGGCTAAGACAAGAAAGTTGCTTCGATACCCTTTGTAATATCCCAAATACGGAGCGACTTTAGCAAGGCATGACTAGAAAACACATTTTCCCGGTAGTGGGCATTCTGAGGATTTGAAGCTAGGACACGGATTCCTGAAGAAAAATGTGTCTAAGTTCCAAATCCAAGAGAGTCACTCGAAACAAATCCTTCTAAGTGGGTTAAATAGATCTCCCACACTTAGATTTCCTCAAAAAGTGCCGATGGGAAGGGGAAATTTTTGCAACTTAATGTAAGCACACGAAATTTTGGAAAGACAACGTTATTTTACAACCATGAACTCATGAAGATCTAAAAAGCCAAAAAATGTGTTATATTAGTAGGAAAGAGTACAATGTCTTGAGGAAACAAACACTCGAGGAAGGCTGGTATAAGCAAAAGCCTCAGCAATGCATGTACTGAGAAATGAAAGAACACTACTACATATGTAAAACCACTTGGCTGTGACCATGTGCCCAGAGTATATAAAGAGGAGAACTACTTAAAAATAGTTTCAATACACAAATATGACAATATACAACTCAAATACAGCAGAGAGAAAATCTCCACAACCCTGACAGCGATAATACATCAATCCACGGGAAGGATTGAGCTAAAATATACAAAATGGAAAAAGTGAGCGGAGTTCAGCTGAGTGGCGACTACAACTCAAATTTGGGCCCGAATAGAGAAGAGGTGAAGATGATGAACAATCTGAATTAGACCTCCTCCGATGGATCTCCTAAGTGGAGAGGCTCATCCTTACACTTGAGATCTCACCCTCCAATCAACACTTTGCGATCCACTACGCTACAAAGTGCACTATGAAAATAACGCGGAGTCTAAGAGGGTAAGCTTGCTGTTGTGGGGTGGAAATAAGAATGATTTTTTTCAAGTTCCAGAGATCTGCAATAGCTCTAATAGCTTCCAAAGGCGATCACTCCAATGAGGAAAGGAAGACTCCACTCCTCTGAAAAAAGTTGCGGAAGAGGTGTTGTGAGTCCTCACTACGACACACTGCAACACGACATTATCTTTGCTACGGCGATAACGTTGTCTTGGAGGAGGATGCTTGGCCTCAAGCCTAGATGTGAGGCAAATCGGTACAACTCCTTCAGAGGCTTGTCGAGAAAGGAGAAGGATTCACTAGCGGAGATCCTTGTGCTAAGCAACACGGCAACTCGGTTGAGCGGTTGGAGAATGCGAGAGTCTAAACAAACAAGAAATCTATAATCATATGCATGAGAAACAATGGCGTGCACCTTGCCTTCCTTTTAAACACATGAGAGCTCCCTACTCCATTGGTCCCACTTTCTATTAGTGTTTCATCCTTCGAGGAATATTCACTCCTATTTCTACTGCGTTCTCCCATAGGATGCTTTCCACCTCCATACCCTCGCGTTGTTTGACTTGGTCAAACTTGACTTAGCCTCTTTGCAAATGTATCCTTTCACACATGGGGGTGTGAAATCCGAGATCCAAGGTTGCAGTCCCTTTTGCATACTTCAGGAGTTTATCCATGATTTTATTGTGTTTTGGCCTCCTCACGCCAATAATTCAACTTATAAGTGAAATTAGCAAAATCTAATATTCCAGTTTATTGGAAGAAAGAAATTTGGAATATTGCATCATTAAGGCCTTTACATCTTTCAAAATTTGAGCTGCCCATTTTGTGCAATTGATTTTCACTAGTTTGATTGTGAAAAATCACCATCATTGTAAAGAGGGTTGATATAAGCTGATGTTTTTGATCAATCGCGAGGTTCCGAGGGTGGAGAGTCGTTGTCGAGGAAAGAGCTGTTCTGCTAGGAGAGTTGGATAAAGTTTCGCTAGAAGACCCGAGATGGTCTTTGATGAAGAAGGCAAGGACTACGATGAATAATTTTCAAATGAAGGAAATTCAGAAGTTCATACCAATTTTTTGAATTTGGTTGAATTTGTATAGAATTTATGTTTCTTTTATTACTTTTTGTTTCTAGCTTTTGAAAGGAAAGACTTTCAACTTATTCAACACTCTTACTCTCATTTTCATCAAAAATCACATCTCTTGCTTACTATGATAATTTCCCATTCGACAAATATTTGGTACCCTTTCTTCTCGTCATAATACTCGATCATTTTTCCACAAAGCTTCGTGCATCAAGCTTGGTTCGTGTCCTTCGGAACTAAAGCATATGCGGACCCGGTCCAAAAACTGCGAAATGCTTTTCCCGAGGGTTTGAAGCCAAACCATGCTTCATAAGGTGCTGATTAAACTGTCTAAAGAAAGCGATGGGGAATCTGTTCCTCGAAGTAGGCGGTGGTATGAATTGCTTCGGCCTAATATAAAGGACTTAACTATTTTAAATTTAACATAGATGGCATGCCATTCCTAACGAAAGTACGATTCGACTTTTGTTCTACTACTCCATTTTGCTCACGGAGTGGAGACATTGGTAAGATGTCGTTTTATGCCATGTATCCATGCGATACGTTTTGAATTAATTTCAAACCAGATTTCTTTGCCATTTTCCAGGTTCTAAGAGTGTCAATATTCTCCTTTACTTCATTTTCAATAGAAATTTGCAGAAAAGTTTTGAACTTTTAAAATGCTTCGACTTTACGCTTCCAAGAAATAAACCCCAAGTCATCTGACTAAAATCATCATCAAAGAGTAAGAAATATACGCAGCTTTCGACGAGGAAGTTAGGAAAGGAGTCCAAAAATGTCTTGTGAACCAAGTACATGCAATGCACGTTTTCGCGCCATGAACTTGTAGGAAAGAGTCTCTGGATGTTGTGTTTCCCGAAAATGCAGAGATTCACACTTTGAATTTTCCCTTTTGAAGGTTGGAAGTCCTTTAACCATTCCCGTGTAGCTTGAGAGAGACTATCAAATTTGAAATGGCCATATCTTACATGCCATAATCTGGTGGTGAAATGTCTATGCTTGTCGCTCCTACAAAGTCGAATTTCTTGGAAAAATTGTCCCTTTCAACATACTTGACGATTTTCCATCTTCATAACTTGTCATCTTTGTTTTCATGTTTTGTTTAAGCGAGTTGATTTTAACTAAGCCATATTCCATAATTACCATATGTCACCAGCTTGCGAATTGTGACTAAAGATAACAAATTTTTCTTGAATGTTGGGACCCTTACCATACACATTTGAAATCATTCTTTCTCCGATGCACCTGGTAAAAAAATTTAACTACGCCTTTTCCACCGAAGGAGTATGTTTTGTGTTTATCGGCGATATAGGTGAATTCGGATGACATTCTTTGAAACTCCAAAATAAGTCATGTTGAAATGTCATGTGTTGAGTTGTGCATGTATCCGGAATCCATGCATCTTCATAATCACTTTTGAAAAAGCTTGAAAGCACAGCCAAAAGTTGTTTCATACGTGTTGGTGAAGACATATTCATAACTATCGGGATCATCTTCATCATTTGCCTGGCGCAGTGCGAGTGTGGATGAAAATTGGGAATCTTCTCAATAGAAGTTCTACAATACTGCCGCATAATGAGCAACCTTGTTACATACAGCTTTGCAAACAATTTGGTTTGAAATCGCTACCTCTACTTGCCCCTAGGCTACGTCCTCTTGCCTTGATGTTGTCCTCGGCCTCTGCTTTGTAGCCTCTATTTTGATCCTCTGCTTTGGACTTTGTCTGTGCCTTGATGATACTCTCTGTTTTTGATTGTTGCCTCTTGCCTTGAAAATTGTTTTACTTTGAATTGGAGCCCTCTTGTTGGAATTGTTTCCTTTTTTTGAATGCGACCACGACCGCGCGCTTGCTTGCTTTTGATTAAAATCTCCTCTTCCTGGATTTCTTGAACTATCGGTTCGAGGAGTTACTTGAGATGGCGGTGAAGAAGACATCTTCTCCAATCTGTTTCTTCTTCCCAAAGTTTTTATCATGTTGAGCTAACATGTCACTCAATTCATCAAATTTTATCTTTTCTAACTTTCCAGAGAGTGACTTGCAAAGTTTCCATGTGTGTGTAAGATGATGGCAATCCAACAATTAGAATCGTGATCAAGAAGCTTTCATCAGCGAGTTGAAAACCGACATTTATGATTTCTTGCTTGATATTTTTAAGTCATGAAATATACTCAAGGACATCATCCTACCTTCGGTTAATTTTATGTTGAAGAAATTGATTGAAGATCAGCCTTCTTTGATTCGTGTTGTGTATCAAAGAGATCTTTGAATGTACGTAAAGAATTCCATGCACTGACCGGAAATTTTCAATATGTATGTACATTTCATTATTAAGCGAGGCTTTTATAAGAGCTAATGCTTTGCCATTTTTTACTTCCCATTTTGCAAGTGAAGTCGCGTCTGTTTCGGTTTATTTGGCTTAATGTTGCCATCAAAAATTTCATGCCTGATTCATTATGTATGAGAGTGCTTTCAATTAGACGTTTCCATGTCTTATAAGGTCACTCCTTCTATCTTATCGAGATTCGAAAGAAACGGATTAATTAACTTTGACATTGTGGTGTTGAAGCGGTCTGCACCAAAGAATCGAGCACAAAAATTGAGCAACTCGTCACACAAAACACGTCACGCAAAAAACGACGCACACCACGCATCTATCGGGGCTTGGCCTTGACCCTCGTATAATCGTTGAAAAGAAAAGGAGAAAAATGGCCGAGCTTTGCACTTGGCTCTGAGTCAATTTCTGCGTTGAGTGTTGCTTGCTTGAAATCTTTGCAAAAATTTGGCGATGTCTTTACAAATCTCTTCTTAAAAAATTCTACTCGAAGTAAAAAAGTACTTTGGAGTTACAATATCACTCTTGTCACACCATATAAAAAAATTACAAATAGGATCTCCTTGTTACTCCAAGAATTACAAAATTCTTATTACTCCAAAGTATCTACTTATTCCTCCAAAACAAAGTTCTACTTCACCTTATTGCTCCAACGAAAAGATGAAAAATACCCTTTTTACACCTTCTTACAATATGTTATGCCATGACTTTTGTTTAAAGTGCATACTTTTTTAAAATTTCCACACCAAGTATATCATATGCTTCAACAATTATGTATGGATTGATACGAGGCTTACAATTATTTGAGCTTTGAAATACTCGAGTTACCTTTTTCAAAAAGGTGCCCATTTAAATGTTGGCCCAGGCGAGCAGCCATAGCTTCTTGGTTGATATGATGAGACTTTCAACTCAATCTGGCGGAAGAGACATCAATATTTATCGCGGAGAAAAAATATTCGGACCAAGAAGAAAATAACATTACAAAAGGAGCCCATTGTGAAAAAATAAATTTCCTTGGTGAGGATGCTTCAAATGTCTTCAACGTGTTGACTATCACCATGTTTTAGGATCAAATATTTTTGGCAACGGATTGCACAAATCGTGCTTAGTTTTTACGGCTCAAGCTGATTTGGTCTTGTTTGTTTTCATTTTTGAATTTTTGTATCATAGAGTTGATACCAAAGGTAGAGAGCCAAGAATATCATGAAAAATGGATTCGCAACCGCTTTGATCTTAGTGATCCTGAGACTCCATCTCGATCTCGGTCTCTAGAATTCACACGCGATCTCGGTCTACTGGACTTGACACATCCATTTATGTAAACCTACAACTCTTAACTCATAAACTTGATGCCAAAAATATTTATGCGAGACTACAATATGTATTTACGGAATCTAATTGATCGATCTCTTAACCCATACAAAGATGAATGGCATTCTGATTGCCACGTTAAAAATGATAGCAATCGCATTACTTTGGGATAGACGGGCTACTTACCATACAAACACGAGCGTTTCAATCCACAAATGTTGCCCATACCTTAACATTTTAAACTCACGTAGGTTGTGGTTTCTCCGGAAAGCATAGCCAGAAATGGTTTGTAGCGTGTAGGACGACATGTAGAAGTAGTAGCGCCGAGCAATTTTAAAAATGCGGAGAATAAAAAAATGGTGCTAGTAGAAGCATCTAAAAAAAGAAATCTTAAAGCATTGACAAGATTGCATACCAATTAACTTGTTTGGTAGAATTTAAAAAGCCTCCATAGCTTAAATCTCCACCTCCATGTCATTTTTGCATTGCTTGGTGGCTGCGATGCCACGTGATGGCGAAGTGTCCTCGGACACATAATTTTATTAATAATGGAAAAGTAAATTGCATAAAAAGTTGCGAGGAGTTTACAAACGTAAACTTCTACTAACTATGCAGATAGGAGACAAACCTATTTATAAGAAATATGTCCTAACTTAATTTAGTTATGGATCACTTGAAAAAACAACAAGTGTCCATTTTACAATAAATGACCTTCTAAACCAATCTACTAACTTTATTCGTCTTTTTAGAGCCTATAGATACGACTCAATTCTAGAGTCACTATCTTTACTAACAAAATTCTATTTCTAAGTATCTCTAATATTTATTAAATATTCTAATTTAATAAATATTTTATCCTAACTTTTACATTAACATATTTGGGTCATCTAACACCTATCTAAGAATGTTGATATTTTCTACTACTTTGTTTGTGCCTTTGAGGCTTTACAATTATATACAAAAGGTTATGTAAACAATTTTATGGTTCAAATCCATAGGTTTCTCAACAAAATCTCTAAAATCCTCTAAGTCCTCACTTGGTTCCTAAAATCTATTATTTATTCATTGAGGATCTCAACATTCAACTAAATCCTAAGGATCCTCCTTAAATCCATAAAATCATGAACTACTTTATAGTCTAATATTTACAATATTTTAGAATATCTCCAATCCACACTACTCACTCATCGATCGCTCATGGGCTACTCCTACATTCGAGAACATTTACAAATATGCCTACTCGATATTCAATTAAATCCTATTATAAAAGTCTCACATAAATCCTCCAAAATATGTAATATTCCCGATTAGCCAACGCTGCTTGGAATATTATACGCACTCCATTACCCAAATAAAAGAGTAGAGAGGACAATAAAACATATCCCCGGTGTGAAAATGGATTGGATTGGGAGGAAAAATAAAGCCAATTTTGTGTGAAAAGAAGGGGCAAAGCAATGAGCTAGATCTAGTTGACCAAGTCAACGACGTTGTTACAAGAGGAGGAAACCAACTAGGGCGGCGCGGTTTTGAAAGGGGGATCTTCTCAAGCGAGTCACATCTCATCGATGAGTGGGGTCGGTGAGGAAGCTCACCAAGGACAGAAGAAGGAGATAGAAGAAAGGAAGGCATTCGGGTAATAATATTTGTTTGGTCTTTTGATTGCAAGCTACCGAAAGCTATCTATTTTCGTACATGGTTACGACACTATTTAGTCGCGAAAGGAATTCTCATGTGGGAAAATCATCTTCACCTTTGGTCTGGCTGATTGGGAGATCTGAGGGGAAAGGTCCTGAGTTAAATTTACAAATACATGCGTTCTATCTTGAGGATATCCGTACTTTGCATCATATACGGCATAAGTAACTCCCCGATGTAGCACAACGTCATTTAACGATGCGCGCGCATTGGAGTCATGCTGTGCCTCCTGTTGTATGTGCTTGTTTCGGAGGAGGATACTGTCTATTTCACTCACGGGAGAGTCCTATTGAGGAAGGCCTTGGGAAAATTTTAACATGTGCTACTCATATATTTCAGATCACATTCGGTATTTTCCTAGTACTGAGTTGTTGGGTGCGAGTGTTATTTTCTGCCTTGGTGCTACATTTTATGTTGTTCGCTGTAGAAAACCCTTGCGAGGATGTTCGATGTGCTTGTAAAGAGGTCAAACCTCTCATTTATGATTCTATGATTAATAGAAAGCTCCAAATATGTATTAAATAATCTTTTTCTATATATTCCCTAATAAAAATTATTCGCTGTTGCAATCTTTCAGCTTAATTCTATTTTTAGAAGTTTGTGGGATTGGGGTGTATTTTGAGCGTATATGAGTTGAGGAGATACTGTTTAGTGTAGCTAGAATGATTTGTTTCTAATTCCATTTCATATTTAAGCTACATACAGCATATATAAGAGGATCCAAGTCCTATTGTTCATTTTTATTGCATGGTTTTTCCTTATACGGTGTCTCCTCATTGAAGATATTGCGAAAATTCCTCCAAAAGGAATATTACAATGGTATCGAGCCTACTGCTCTTGGCTCGGCTTGTGGGAAATTTATCTTTAGCATGGAGGAGGAATATATTTCAAATCTCCTACTTCAAACCCTGCACTTAACATTGCAAGGTACCTTCAGGAGATGATACATGATGGGGATTCTATAGGGTTTTTCAGCATGAGGCAAGCACCGGCCAACGCTATGGTGGCATGGGGCATTCATCTCCACCAAAACGGCTCTACCATGCCCTCATTTATAGCGGAGGATATAAGGAGGTAACACTGGGGAGAGTATTTTGAAGAATATGAACTCCAATCTCGGGGTTGAGGAGCATGAGTTTTTAGGGAGTTTTGTTTGGATCAAAGATGGAAGGAGGATTAATCCTCATCAAAAAGAGGAGAACTTGATGTGAGGATCAGCCCTATAGCATAGTATGGTAGGGTTCTTCTTTCCCACATTTGATGGGACACCTAAGATATACAACCAAGGCTTGGGTGGGGAATTTGGACACATACTTCCCGGGCTCAAACTAGGGTTTGAAATAGAAGCCATCAGAATGGTTTCGTTGCACCTAGAAGGGAAGCTCAAGAATGGTGTTTTCATGGAGTGAACACACTTGGACATCATCACATCACTTCATACTCAACTTTCACCAAGAAGCTAGTGGAGAGGTTTGATCCAGAGAGATCCGAAAGCCCATTTTGTCAAGTTAACCAAGCTCAAACGGGAGGGAGATCTTGAGGACTATATTGCGGGAGTATTTGCGACTTTCAATGATGGTATCCAACCTCACTATGATCGGGAAGGTATGCATGTTTATTAATGGGATGGCTGAACCATTGCAAGGGTTGGTCAAATCCACTAAACCAACCACGCTCCTTGAAGGCTGTGGAGAAAGCTAGAGACTTACAACACATCTTGCTTAGGGAAAGAACACTATTGCGGCGGAGGCCTACTCGGGACCAAGGAAGACAATCCATGTTTGAGATTTGGAGGGATAATGTGTTCATGAAGGACACATCATGTCAAGACCTTCTCCAACAAGGATGCCGCATTGTACCATCCATAGAAGACTTTGCTCAAGGGATCTATTGCGGCGTTAAGAGGGTCCCAAAGTATCTAACCTTGAGGGTGAGAGGTACTATTATGGGGCAAAGAGTCTGCGTGTTGATAGATAGTGGGGCTACTCATAATTTTTATTGATGCACGCAAATTTGGTACAAAGGAGAGGAATCCACATGGAGGAGTTTGAGGATTCTCGGTTTTGGTCCCGGGAGCTATGACCACTGCCAATGTGCCAAGTATGTTCCGACACTAACCATTACCATGGGGACCTACACATTGACAAACCACTTATTTGTGGTATAAACTCCAGACACCAATTTCATCTTGGGATTCTAGTGGTTAATCACTCTTGGGAGAGTTACCACTAATTGGAGAACTTTGGAGATGGAATGGACGGGAGGGAAAGGAGATGGCCGGCATCAAAATATCAAGGGTATAAACACATACCCCCCTCGGGGTTGTTTCATCACACGGGATGGAGGCGGATGCGCGCGAGGAGGGGATTTTGAATGGGCGGTGGGTACGCATATATCGAGAGGTGAAGGGCAAGAATTCACCGGTGCATCCAAATGTTGAGTCTCTCTTGGACCGAGTATTCTACAATATTTGGAGATATCCCACGAGGGAGAACCTCCCTTACAGGGTAACACCATTGAGTTGGAACAAGGGATCAAGCGATAATCACCACTCCTTATAGGCACCCCAAGGCTTATAGGGATGAGATTGAGAGGGTTATCCAAGAACTGCTAGCTCTAGGACACATACAACCTAGTACTAGTCCTTTTTGCTTCTTCAATGGTCTTGGTAAAGAATAAAGATGGCACATTGAGGATGTGCATTGATTATGAGGCCTTGAACAAGAATACCATGAAGAACGGTACCTATACCCGAGGATTGATCAACTCATGGATGAGTTGAGGGGATATAAATACTTCTCCAAGATTGATTTGAGATCCGGGTATCATCGAATCAAGGTGAGGAGGCAATATATCCCAAGGCGGTGTTACGATGTCACTATGGGCATTTTGAGTTTACAGTAATGCCCTTTGGATTGACAATTCCCCGACAACTTTCCAATCTTGCATGAACCTATTGTGACCGACCACAACCCCCTTTTTATTTATTATTAGTAATAATACTAAATAAATGGGGACCCATGAATTAAAAAAATATCAATTAGGATTTGTTTTCCTTTACAAATAAAACTTTCTATCATAAACTTATAAAATCCCTTAGAAAGAATATTTAGAAAGGCTTAAGTTTATGATAGATTGCAATAAAATTGCTCTTGAAACAAGATAGCGCATCCATAACAAAATAGTATATATATAAAATGCATTGATCGCAGGATCGCATAGCGCGAAGAAAACATAAATGATTAATAAAAATCTTTTGCGCTCTTATCAATTATGTGCTTTTTGCGATTGCGCTTTTTGCGATTCTACGCTTTTGCGATTGGGTGCTTTTTGCGATATGCGCTTTTGTGATTTTTACGATATGCGCTTTGCGCTGTTGCGCAATTCCGATTTTGCGCTATTTTTATGGCTTGTGATGATTTCATTTTGCGATATTGCAACATTGCGATATTGCAATATTGCGCGATAAATCGCGGATCGCAATGTCGCGATTCATGTAGGCGCACTATCCCAAGGCAATCTTCCCACATGTCGAAATCCGTTATGCGCTTTAATGATTATATTAAATGATTGGATTGATTATTAATGTGAAAAAGAGATTGTGTTTTCAGATTGAAAGTCGTTTCAAAATTTAAATATTATATTTCATCACGCTTTCACATTTCAAAAGCGAGTCTCATCACCTTTCTTATATAATTACTCTCATTTATTCGTAAACGCGAGGCACGAAGGAACGGAGACCACTATACAAAGCTTCGCTAAACATTATGGGTAAGAAGGAGAAGAGCTCAAGTTGCGAGAACAGAAAATGGCTTCGCTATGCGCGGACACGCACCGCTAACAAGGACGCGGTATATCCACTTGGGAGGAATGTATAAGCGGTAGAAGATGAAAACCACGTGGTGATAAAAAGTTGCGAGCTACGAGCGGAGTTCAAAGGATACGTACGGGAAGCAACCCTTAGAGACCTGGTTTGTTCATTTTTGCATAGAATAGCGGCAAGACCAAGGATTTTCCTATATACGGAACATGGTGAGATGGGTCTTTGGATAGCACGAGATATTTCGAACGGACAATTCGAACTCCATCGGAAGAGCTAATTGGGTCATTCACCATAGAAGATACGAGATTAATGTATAAGGCTTGCCGAACCTCGAGGCAACTTTCAATAGGCAATTTATGGAAGAGTTTGCAAAATAACACTCAAATTTCGCGAGAATTCACAGTGGAGTGGACCCAAAAGTGAACCATTGAAGAAGAACAAACAAGGTATGTACGTACGGGTTCACTTGCCTCTCCGCTGTGTTTTACTGCACCTTTGCCATGTTATGAAGGCTTTTTGGAAAGCACGATATAAACATAATCTTACCCGAATGGCTTCCTTTGTTGAATGCGGTACATTTAATTCTACGGTTGTAGATTGGGCCAAAATCCTATCGATAATCTCACCACTTTGTTATTTTTCATTGCGGTCTAAACGAAATGTTTCCCGGTGGGTTTATCCGCCTTTTTATTTATCTGCCCATGTCATGGACGCCATCTGCTATGTCTCTAGAATTCCCCCTGTATGGGTACAGGGGAAATGGACTATCCACGATCCTTTGCCCATTCATGTGTACCATAAAGAACTATGGGAGTACGAGTTTATCCCCCATTTTTATCAAATTTTTCATGGAATAATGTTTCCATTGTACGGAACATTGTATAATAAGGATGCCTCGAGGTTATCCTCGGAAACGAGAGGTTGATATTCTCCCCATCGCAAGATGGTTTGGAAAGGATTGTTCACCTATGTTAGGTTTTTGGAAGTTATGCTTCTCCCCATGTTTTACCCTTATATGTTCCGGATAGACTTGTAGCTCGGGAAATTGCTTATCGGACCTATAGCCGGGGAGGTATGACAAAAAAGATTTAAAAGACAAGAAAAAGGGCATTTGGCCACAATTTCCCATAAAATGTGGAACATTTTCAACATTGCATCGTGGTCATGCATTTCACGAATAGGCAACGTTACATGCCTCACAATTTGTTCAAATTCTCAGAGAAGGTTATTTGACCAAAATGATATTGTTAAGAATTTTACCAATGCGATCAAAGTAAGGGAATTTGTCGAGGAGAAAGATCTTTTTGATGATATGTTCCGGGCAAGAAATTCATTCAAGAGGTTTTGAATTCAGCTAAAAAGCTATCTCGGGGGATTTTTGCGGGAATTCAAGTTGTACGGAGAAAAGGAGAATAATTCCTATTCCTTTGGATAATCTACGCATAGAGCACGCAAAGAGCAAACTCCTAGTGTTAGTCCTAACGGCGGTTCAAGCACGAGTAAATCCAAATCAAAATGCGACGGAGATTACGAACACTCCAATACATCCAAAGAAAAGGAAGATAAAATGGAAGAATCCATTAAGGATTACGCACAATCTAAAGAGCTTGCTCAACGACAAATTTTGACTTCTTAACAAACAAATCCTCCTCCACCCAATGTATAGCAACAACCGAGTCACCATTGAGTTAGATAAAGAATGGGAAACCTTTAATCAATTGATTAATGTAGAAGGACGAATGTACAAACTGTCCAAACAACCAAAGTTTTGAACGGGAACAAACGACACGACGCGTATGAGAGCACATACCAATCACACCCTCCTCACGAAATTGTACTTAATGTAGAAGACATTCCTCCTGCGGGATGTATTTTATAGCCCAAAATACAAAGGCTGTAGTAAAGACAAAAGGGAAAAAAGAGAAAAATAGAAAGTGCAATTGCTACCGAACCGGAACAAGTAGATGTTTTGTGGAAAGATCCACACGCAGAGCCTACTCATAATCTCACTAAGTTATCTCAAATAACATGAGCTTATGCTTACACGACAATTGATAAAGCGAGTTGAGATACGACTTTTGTTGGATAAAAAGAAAAACGGAGATAAAGGCTGCACCGACGAAATTGCAACGGTACGGAGCCAATCGGGAAGCACAATTAAAACTTGAAGAGTTACCAACAACTTCAAGAAATCCAAGAACGACATAAGGATGATCCTAAGCTTCCGGAATTCATTTCGAAACCATCTCTTTGAACAATCAACTACGCAACAGAGGAAGTTTGCGCCAAAAAATATTGCAATGGAATTCTTTGTGCCAAGAAAGCGATAGAATCACAAATCATGTCGTAGATTTACGAAATGATTATGATTTGATTAATGAAAAGATCAATGATTATCTAGCATGGCAAAAAGACGAAGAGGCGAGAAAATGCGGTGCACCCATCATCAACGAGAACCATAAAGAAATAATGTTTAATAATTGGGATGCACAAATCGGAAGAGGCGAGAAAGGGTAGCGAGAGGAGGCATCTACGGCGGCAAACACTCTCCCAGCGATTGTGTAAATGAAAATTTACACAAAGCTAACGATTTGCGAAACTGTTCGGGATGTATCCCACGGAGCAAATCAGATGACGTACGAGAATGGAGGAAAAAGGCGAGGAAGAAAGAGCAAAATCCATCCAAGAAGTGACAAGATTGAATTGGGACTCATCTTGGATGTACTTGGTAAAGCCACACAGTCGGCACGGTGCGCTCAATTGTATCATCAATGCTACGGAGAAGATTGCTCCTACACTTGCCAACTCTATCTTTTACGGGGCAGAGTTGAATGCGAAGTCGGTCAACCGCATCTTCTCAAAACTATGCTGAATGCATGCAAAGCAAAGATCAATTTAAAAGATAGATAGATTTAGTTTTAATTTCATTGTATTTTAGCCTAGGAAAGGACGGTCATTAGGCAAGATCCTTAATTTTTTGTAATAAACTATTTTTAGAGTTAGTTAAGTAGTATTTAAACCCCTCTCATGCATTTAGAGAGGGGTCCTGGATCTTAATATTTTTGGACTTGGAATTTGCATTTAGTAATCCATTGTCTTATATATTTTTTGAAAAGGATCACATGCGGTGATTTTCATGCGGAATTATCTTTGAAGTGTTGCATTTTCTCTACCTTGGAATTTGGTTTTGCATTATAGTTATTGGATAGAGTATCGAGATTGCATTTGAAGTCATCAAGATGAGCAAGGTATTTCTATCATTTCTTTCTGTTGATCTCTTTTGTTTTATGATATTCGTTTTAAAATTGCTATCATTTATATGTATATTGGTTTTTACAACGTTTCCTTTTTATATATCATTTAAAAGTATAATTGAAACGTTATTTTTCATAGTTACATGTAAATGGTATACAATGATGAATGCAATATGTTTATATAACTACGTTTAATTTCTTACGCAGAGTTATCTTTATTTCGTTTTACGCACATTTCAATTTAATTAATAATACATTTTCATGGTTATTGTTAGATTGGAACAATCTTAAGTTGTATTCACATATAGCTACCGAGGGTTAATGTTAGAATTTCTTTATCGGTATTTAAAGCTTAAATTAGATAGTTTTATTTCGGTTAGTTTAGTCCCATTTCCACCCATCCAATCCAATCCATTTAGTTACAAGGAAAGCTGGTCCTTTAAATCCATTCGGAGCCACCATACCAAACGAGCGCCTTAAAGGTCCCGGCCAAGGTGGTTTTCACACGATGTTTGAAGCGAGAAATTTTCTAGGCTTCAACATTTTAGCGCTAGAAGGAGGGCTCGAGCTATGAATGGCAAGTAAATATTTATCCACAAGCCATTGCGAGAGCAGCCTCATTTAACTTCTTCAATTTCTTAAAAGTCAGGAATCCAGAAGAAAGTGCTGAGAAAATATTCGAGACACCCACTACCAAAATCTTAAAACATTCGGAAAGAAAAACAACATCACGAGTCTCCTGAAGTTCAAGATCTAATTTATAAATTGAAAGGATTCTCATTATCTTTATAAGAGTACGAAATATCTGAAGGTAGTGTAAGCTCAAAAATTTATTCCTTCAAAACCTCTTACTAGGTTGCAAAGTGAAAAACTTGGTATTCCTCAAGGAAATAATTTCCTTTACCTAGTAAGGGCAAAACATTCAATCGGAAACGAGAAAGTGATACAAGTTCATCATCTCATATTCAATCACCTGTTTCCAAAACCACAACTCAACAAAGTACGGTTGTTTCGTCATCATGTCCACAAACATCTTCTACTCAATCCTCATCAATCTCAACATCATCTATTCCAACCACTTCAATTCAAATACCACCGGTTTACGGTATTCCTCCAATAATCATCCTAATAATGGCACGAGAGACCATGGTCTACTCCGGGGGAGCGATCCAACATGGTGCACCTTTACATGATTTACCGGACAATCCTGGAAAATGGCTTCCAAAGTTTAGCCCGGATCTTAACATTCAAGGTAGAAGAACATATCAATAATTTTTATCGCGGCTATTAATTTGAATGAGTCATACATGAAGATGTTGTAGTTAGATTATTCCCATATACTCTTCGAGTAGCGAGGATCATGGTATTTTTCATTACCATCGGGATCTATAACGAGTTGGGACATCTTTGCGGATCATTTTTTGACCAAATTTCGAGATGATCGATCAATTGCAACTTTACTCAATGATCTCTCAAATTTGAAAAATAGAACTACAAAGGAACCTATAAAACAATTCAATGCTAGATTCAACAAACTCTTGAACAAAATTCATACGGATTCACAACCCGGTGAACAAGTTAGAATTGAATGGTATATCTTGCCTTACCCTCAAACATAGCAATTTTTAGTAGATAGAGCTACATAGAAAGCCTACATTGGTGAGAATATGAAAGAAGCTATTGCGGTAGAAAAAACGTATCACTTCTCTTGAAAGAAAAATGCTATTGAAGAAAGGAAATCAAAGAAGGTCGACTTAGAGAGATGATTCAAAGAAAAATACCAAAGATCCATATGACATGGAAGGATTACGAAAGTTCTTAAAACCATGTCAAATGAAACGGTTGAAATTAAAAAACAAGTGGGTAGAAACTTCTACCAAGAAACCATTCGAAATTTGGGAAGAAACCAAGTTGAATCTAAACCTCTAATGCAATCTCTAATGCGAGTCGGAGAAGAAGAAGAAGATACATCTATAGTATCGAGATCGAAAGAAGACGAAAATGAAGAAATAGCTGAATTAAATGGAATGTGGGATTTTATTCTCCCTAATTCGATAGTGAAGAAGCTATGCATGTCGGGAAAGTACTAGGAGTAAATCTACGAGCGAGAACCGGTGCAACGATTCAGAAAAAGAAAATTACAACTCCAAGTACCAAAGACAAACCCATTGTAAAAGAAAACTTCTCAATTACCTACTCAAAATCGGCCATCTTCTTCTAATCCTCTCACATCAACGGCGAAAACTTTAGTAGTGTCGGATCCTATGGAATACAATATTGTTGAAGACATAGAAAAGATTAAAGCCAACATTTCCTTACATGAACTCGGCAAGGCTGAAACACCGGCAAAAGTTTCTATTGAAAGAATTAAACGCTACACCAATTGCTCCTTTACCAAGTGGTGTAGTTACCATGATAAGAGAGCGGTAAGCCACCATATAAGGTAGATGCTATTGATACTTTGTGCTCATTGGGGAAAAATCAAATTCTCAAACTCCCCCTTTTCTTTTGACTTATGAGATGTACAATAAAAATCTGCACAATTGTTTGATTGATTCTGGAGCTTCCTCGATATAATGCCTACTTAGTTTGTGCTAAATTAAATATCGAACCACGGAAATCAGCGGTTCATATCGTTCGGTTGGATTGCTCTAAAGTTCAAGTTGTAGGAGAAATCAATTCGGTCCACAATCGGATTAGCCTCGGATCCTAGGATTGTCCAAAGAATTGATATTCGATTGTTGATATTCACGAATTCTATGGATTAATCTTGAGCGAGCGATGTACGCAAAACTTAACGGTTATATCTCGGCCAGTTATTCGCACATGTGGCTTCCTTACAAGGGAAACCAAATCAAATCAAAATTGAACGAGAAAAACATATGACGCACATCCTGCATTTGAGATTTGAACAACCTAATGAACATGTGGCATTCCACGACAATATTCTTGGAGGTTGTTCTGTTTGAATCATTTCTTGGAAATTTCAAAAGCTCCTCGGTCACCTTTTTCTATAAATACTTTTGTTTCTCGGGATAGAAAAATTTTTCACGGTCGATTCTTCCGGAATTGTAAATATTTACGATGTAATTGTAGATAAGCCAATAGACAAATCTTTATTTTGAGTCGTTATATTTTGATGGATCGAAGTCTAGTGATGGAAAGTGGAAGTGGATGCATTTTAATTGATCCAAATGGGGAGAAAACCATCTTGTCATGTAGATTATAATTTGAGTGTACTAATAATACCACGGAATATGAAGCCTTGGTTCAAGGACTTTATAAAGCTATAGGGTTAGATGTTAAATACTTGAAAGTTTTTGGTGATTCAGAAATTGTTATTAAACAAGTTAGGAATACTATTCATTGCCTTTCGGGACATCTTAAACACTATCAAACCCTAGTCACAAGACCTCACCACTCATTTTTTAGCATTCAATATTTCTCCTGTTCCTAGGAATCGGAATACATCGAGTCGACTTGTTAGCTAATGTTGCATCTAAACTCTTACTGCTTCGAAGATTGCGGTCATGATGGGTTTTTACAGCTGAGAATTGATTTTTCGTCCATCGAGTCCCGGATAATGTTACAAATTGGAGAGTTTTCTATCATGATCAAGATATTCTAAATTTCATGACTTCGAGAGAAATCATATGATGAGCAAATTATTGACGAAGATGATCATGATTTACAAATTGCTTTAAAAGGTCATGAAAACCCCATTCCAAAATCTTGTTGTTAAATTAGAGGATTTATATGACATTAGAGACGATTCAAGAAAGTTACTAATACGAAACTTCAAAGCTCAACTTTGAAGTTTGAATTAGTAAATCTTGGTTACGATTCTAAACCTCAAAACGTTAACTTAGGACTCAACTTAACACGAGAGGAAAGGAATGCATTCATTAAAGCATATGAAAAAAATATAAACGTGTTTGCTTGGAATTATGATGATCTAAAAACGTATGATACTTCAATTATTCAACACACGATTCCAATGCTTTACGATGTTAAACCTCTTCAACGAGAAGTTGAGAAAAATCCATCAAATCTCGAAAGTCAAATCAAATCGGAACTTAATAAACTTTTGAAAGCCAAAATCATTTTTCCGATCGGGCACTCTAATTGGGTTTCCAATATGGTACGTGGGAAGAAGAATGGTGATATAAGAATACTGTATTGATTTCAGAAATTTAAACAAGACATGTTTAAAAGACAATTTCTCATTGCCAACCATGGAACGAGATACTTCAAAAGGTAGGCGAGTTACTGAACTTATGTCTTTTCTCGATGGATTTTCGAGGGCTATAATCGAAGTTTTAGTTCACCCAAATGACGGATTGAAAACAACTTTCGAGAACAAAATGGAGAACTTATGCTTATCGAGAAAATGCCTTTTGGTCTAATAAATGCGGGGAGCAACTTTTCAAAGAGCCATGGACATAGCATTCAAAGGCACGATCAATAAATAAGTTGTTGTTTATCTTGATGACATAACGGTATTTTTTAAAAAGAGAACCAATCATCTACATGATTTAAAACAAATATTTGAAAGATGTAGAAAGTTTGGTATCTCCTTAAATCCCAAGAAATCTTTCTTTGATTTAGATGAAGGAAAAATCTTAGGATTTGTTGTGTCGAAAATATGGTATATATATTGATCTAGATAGAGTGAAAGAAATTTATGATATTTCTTTACCACATAACAAAAAAATCCATGCAATCTTTTCTTCGACGGATCAATTTTGTTAAGAGATTTATTCTGATTTTCTTTAATTGTTTTACCTATGCAAAATATGATCAAGAAAAATTCAATATTCAAATGGACGCATAAAGAAAAAAGAATCTTTTTGATTCAATCAAACAAGTGATCATTAATGCACCGGCATTGAATACCCAGGATTTTTCTAAAGATTTTTACTTTGTATACTGCGACGCCCTTTGAAACATCTTATGCGGCCGTTTTAACACAACTCAATGATCGAGAAATCGAAGCACCAATGTCTTTCTTTAGCTCAAATGCGGGAAGGGCTAGAGCTTAATTATTCCGATGTTGAAAAACAAGCCTTTCTTGTGTTTAAATCAATCAAACATTTCGAGACCTTTTCTCTTGAAAACACATACAAAAATCATTGTCCCATTCTGCTGACGGTGAGGCAATTATTAATTAAAAAAGAAGTAGGGGAAAAGAGAGCTAGCGTATGCAGACCTTGCAAGAATATGATATTGATATTAAACCGGCTAAGATTGTTAGAGGACAAGGTTTTTGCAGATTATTGGCAGAGGCTCATAACATACCCGGAAAATCAAGATTCAAATCAAGATATTCAAGTAAGTCGGATAAGTGTTACAAATTCCGGATCTCGGTATGCTTTGATCTTATCTATTACTTAAAAAAATGGGTATGCTCCTTCTAATCTCAGCTATAAGAGTAAACGCGCTTTAAGGTTAAAGGCTATTAAATATCAGATCATTGATAATGAATTATTTAGAAAAAATTATGATTCAATTTTATTAAGATGTTTGGGAAAGACTAAAGTTGAAAAGGTTTTGCAGGAATTGCATGATGGACCAGCATGAGGTCATTTTGGAGGTGATACCACAGCTCACAAAATAATTCGAGCTGGTTATTACTGGCCTACCCTTTTTAAAGATACGCATGATTACGTAAGGAAGTGCCAAATTTGTCAAACTGCAAGTGGAAGACAAAGGAAACCAGCTTTTCCTTTGCAACCAGTGACTATTGAGCAACCATTCGAACAATGGGGGCTTGACATTATTGGTGAGATAATACCTCATTCTTCCAAACAGCACAAGTACATCCTTACTGCAACTGATTACTTTACAAAGTGGGTAGAGGAAATTCCCTTGAAGGTAGCCAATTCTGATGCAATTATTGATTTCATAGATCAATTCATCATAACCAGGTTTGGTGTACCTCAAACTCTTGTCTTTGATAATGCATCTTACTTCTCTGGAAATAGTTTAATTGAATTTGCAGTCAAAAGATGTTTTAAATTAAAATATTCAGCAAATTATTATCCACAAGGTAATGGTTTGGCTGAATCCACTAATAAAAACCTTATCAAAATCATTAAAAGGACCGTTGATCAAAATCAAAAGAATTGGCACAAATCTTTAATCTTTGCGTTATGGGCTGATTGTATCACTGAAAAAGCTTCAATAGGGACTTCGCCTTTCAATCTGGTTTATGGAAAAGAAGCTGTGATACCATCAAACTTAACACTTCCATCATTAGCCCTAGTGCAGTTTATTGAAGAAAATCCCTCTTCATCCATTCAATTGAGATATAATCAAATCCTTAAATTAGAAGAAGATAGGGATAAAGCAAAAATTAATCATGAAAAACATCAACAGCTTGTAAAATCTTCTTTTGATGCAAGTTCTACCGGCTCAAAAATTTTGTCAATTGGTGATCTCGTTTTGAAATGGGATAAAGCACACGAAGAAAAAGGTAAACATACCAAGTTTCAGAAAATGTGGCTTGGACCATTTCAGATCATTGAGAAGATAAGCTCAAATACATTCATACTCCAAGATCTAACAGGTAAGAGAGAGTCTCTTCCTGTGAATGGGCTTATCTTGAAGAAATTCTTTTCATAAGGAGGTAACCCCTTCTTAAACTGTATATATTTCTTTCTGCAAAGTTTTTGATTGTTTTTGTTTTTTTTTTTTACAAATAAAGGTTGTTTATGAGTCTCTGATTGACTGTTTACTATTTGAGAAAATTTCTTCGGAAAAATATTATAAATATTTATTTTGTGTAAATAAAATTTTTTAAAGTAATGATCACAGTTTTTGAATAGTTTAAAATAAGATGTTAAACTTTGAAAAGATTATTTCAATCATTTACATGATCTTTTGAAAACTTGAAGAAAATGTAAATCATTATAAAGTTTATTAAGCAGAGAAAGGTTATCTATCAAAGTATAGATTTTTTCAAAGTTTTGGAATTCAAAAAACTCTGAAAATTGTCATCCATTAATTCTTAAGGATAAAACTATTTCACCCCATCCATTTAAATTGTGATTTTTTAGAATGTAATTCTAAGAAATTATACAAAAATTTTAAGAGATAAGAGGTCTCATCACGAGCCGACTTACCATGTTCATAAGGAGTAATAAAACTGACATTACCAATACTGCATACCAAAACAGGGTAATGGCTTATAAATATAAAACAAGGGGTCTCATCACGAGCCAACTTGTTCAGTTTAATTATAACTAGTGAATGGCATTGTTATTAACTGGCTGCCAAACCAGAACAATGTCTCTTAAAATAAAAATAAATAAAAGACAAAAAACATGAGATAATAGGTCTTATGAATTTATCTTTTAAAAAGTCATAATTTTAGTTGGATGGGACAATGAATGGTTAATGGTTTAAAGGTAACCCTGTCGAGACTATGAACGTTTGCTGGCAGCAGAGGCAATACCTATGGCAATAGAGTATATTATAAAACTAAAACTTGGAGAGATCCACTTACTTTATTATTAACACCAATCAAAGCTTGATATAACCCAAAATGTTTTTATTTCTTAGGGAATTAGAAAGAAATTATGAAATGATTTTTATTTCTTTTTTCATAGTTACATTTTATTTGAATTATCCTAAGATAGTTTTCATTATCTTTAAAAACCTTTACTTACTAAAGATAGAATGTTCATTTTATTTTTTCAGAGATAACTGTTTCTCTCAGTGAATCGCCAATTGTTGTGACCAGCAACAACCCCCATTTTTATTTAATATTAGTAATAATACTAAATAAATGAGGACCCTTAGTTAAAAATCCAAAAAATCAATTAGGATTTGTTTGCCTTTTCAAATAAAACTTTCTATCATAAACTTATAGAAATCCCTTAGAAAGAATATTTAGAAACACTTAAGTTTGTGACAGATTATAATAAAATTGCTCTTTAAACAAGATAGCGCATCCATAACAAAATAGTATATATAAAACGCATTGATCGCAGATCACATAGCGCAGAAAACAGAAATGATTAATGAATATCTTTTGCACTCTTATCGATTGTGTGCTTTTGCGATTGTGCGCTTTTGCGATTGTGCGATTTTGCGCTTTTGCGCTATTGCGCTTTTGCGATATGCGCTTTTTCGCTATTGCGCAACTTCCGCTTTTGCGCTATTTTTATGACTGCGATGACTTCATTTTGCGATATTGCGACATTGCGATATTGTGATATTGCGCAGCAAATCGCAGATCGCAATGTTGCAGATTCATATAGCCGCGCTATCCCAAGGCAATCTTCTCATATGTCAAATCCGTTATGCGCTTTAATGATTATATTAAATGATTGGATTGATTATTAATGTGAAATGAAATTGTGTTTAGATTGAAAGTCGTTTCACAATTAAAATATTATATTTCATCCGCTTTCATATTCAAAACAGTCTCATCACCTTTCTTATATCATTACTCTCATTTATTCGTAAAACGTAGGCACGAAGGAGCAAACCACTATACAAAGCTTCCGCTAAATACTATGGGTAAGAAGGAGAAGAGCTCAAATTATGAGAACAAAGAAATGGCTTCGCTATACGCAGACACCGCCTGTAACAAGGATGCCAGTATATCCACTTGGGAAGGAATGTATAATCTGTTAGAAGAAGAAAACCTTGTGGTGATAAAAGTTGCAGCTACAGCAGGTTCAAAGAATACGTCTGAAGCAACCCTTAGAGACTTGGCTTGCTCATTTCTGCATAGAATAGCAGCAAGGCCAAGGATTCTCCCATATATAGACCTGGTGAGATGGGTGCTGGATAGCACAGATATTTCAGATAGACAATTCAGAACTCCATCGGAAGAGCTAATCGGGTCATTCACCATAGAAGATCTGAGATTAATGTATAAGCTGCCAGAACCTCAGGCGACTTTCAACAAGAAATTTATAGAAGAGTTTGCCAAAGAACACTCAAATTTGGTAGAATGCACAAAGGAGTGGACCAAAAGAAGTGAACCATTGAAGAAAAACAAACAAGGTATGTACAGCACGGGTTCACTTACCTCTCCTTATTGTTTTACTGCTGCCATGTTATGCAGGCTTTTTGGAAAGCCTGACATAAATATGATATTACCCGAATGGCTTCCTTTGTTGAATGCGGTTGTTAATTCTACAATTGTAGATTGGGCCAAAATCCTATCCGATAATCTCACCACTGCTATTTTTCATTACCGGTCTAAACGAAATGTTTCCCAGCGGGTTTATCCGCCTTTTTATTTATCTGCTTATGTCATGGACGCCATCTGCTATGTCTCTAAATTCCCTGTGATGGGCTGGAAATGGACTATCCACGATCCCTTGCCCATTCATGTGTACCATAAAGAACTATGGGAGTCTAAGTTTGTCCCCCATTTTTACCAAATTTGTCATGGAATAATGCTGCCATTGTATAGAACATTGTATAATAAGGATGCCCCGAGGTTATCCTCAGAAACAGAGGTTGATATTCTCCCCGTCGCAAGATGGTTTGGAGAAGAATTTTTCACCTATATTAGGGTTTTTGGAAGTTATGCTTCTCCCCATGTGTTACCCCTATATGTTCCAGATAGAATTGTAGCTCGAGAAATTGCTTATCAGACCTGTGGCCATGGAGGTATAACAAAAGATTTAAAAGAGAAGAAAAAGGGCATTTGGCCACAATTTCCCATAAAATGTGGAACATTTTCACTGTTTGATATTGGTCATGCATTTCAAGAGATAGGAAACGTTACATGCCTATAGCTGTTCAAATTCTCAAGAAGGTTATTTGACCCAAATGATATTGTTAAGAATTTTACCAATGCAATCAAAGTAAGGGAATTTGTCGGGGAGCAGGATCTTTTTGATGATATGTTCCAAGCAAGAAATTCATTCAAAGAGGTTTTGAATTCAGCTAAAGCGCAGCTATCTCCAGAGGATTTTCAGGAATTCAAGCTGTACAGAGAAAGGAAACTAATTCCTATTCCTTTGGATAATCTACGCTTAGAGCCCGCAAGGGAGCAAACTCCTAGTGTTAGTCTTAACGGTAGTTCAAGTACAGGTAAATCCAAATCAAAATATGACAGAGATTCTGAACACTCCAATAAGTCTAAAGAAAAGGAAGATAAAATGGAAGAATCCATTAAATATTCTGCACAATCTAAAGAGCTTACTCAACAACAAATTTTGACTTCTCAACAAACAAATCCTCCTCCACCCAATGTACAGCAACAACCAGTCACCATTGAGTTAGATAAAGAATGGGAAACCTTTAATCAATTGATTAATGTAGAAGGACAGAATGTACAGACCCCTGTCCAGACAACCAAAGTTTTGAGCACAGGAATAAGCAGCACATCCGCAGTAACAGAGCACATACCAATCACACCCTTCTCTGAAATTGTACTTAATGTAGAGGACATTCCTCCTTTGGATGTATTTTATAGCCCAAAATACAAAGCAATAGTAAAGAGACAAAGGAAAAAGAGAAAAATAGAAAGTGCAATTGCTACTGAAGCTGAACAAGTAGATGTTTTGTGGAAATATCCTACCACAGAGCCTACTCATAATCTCACTAAGTTATCTCAAATAACAGGAGCTTATGCTTTCGCAACAATTGATAAAGTAGTTGAGATACAACTTTTGTTGGATGAAAAAGAAGAACAGATAAAAGCTCTGCAACAGCAATTGCAACAGGTACAAGCCAATAAGGAAGCACAATTAAAACTTGAAGAGTTACAACAACAACTTCAAGAAATGCAAACAGGACATCAAAAAAGCCTGGCTGATAAAGACAAACAAATACAAATTATTCAAGATCAGCATAAAGATGATCCTAAGCTTCCTGAATTCATTTCAGAAACCATCTCTTTGAAAAATCAACTACTGAAACAAGAGGAAGTTTTCTGCCAAAAAATCTTGCAATGGAACTCTTTGTGCCAAGAGAGTGATAAAATCACAAATCATGTTGTAGATTTACGAAATGATTATGATTTGATTAATGAAAATATCAATGATTATCTGGCATGGCAAAAGACAGAAGAAGGCAGAAAAGCTGGTGCACCCATCATTAATGAGAACCATAAAGAAATACTGTTTAATAATTGGGATGCACAAATCAGAAGGGCGGAAAAGGCAGCAGAGGAGGCGGCTACAGCGGCAAACACTCTCACTGATTGTGTAAATGACAATTTACACAAAGCTAACTTGGTTCCTGAAACTGTTCCAGGATATCTCCCACAGGCAAATCCACTGCAAACAGAATGGAGGCAAAAGGCAGAAGAAAGAGAAAAATCCATCCAAGGGCTGACAAGATTGAATTGGGACTCATATTGGATGTACTTGGTGAAGCCACACAGTCAGCACAGTGCGCTCAATTGTATCATCAATGCTACAGAGAAGATTGCTCCTACGCTTGCCGACTCTGTCTTTTCAGGACAGTTGAATTCTGAAGTCGGTCAACCGCATCTTCTCAAAAGTATGCTAGATGCCTGCAAGATCAAAGATCAAGTTCATAGTTAGATAGATTTAGTTTTAATTTCACTGTATTTTAGCCTAGGAAAAGGACGGTCATTGAACCGAATCCTTAATTTTTGTAATAAACTATTTTTAGAGTTAGTTAAGTAGTATTTAAACCCCTCTCATGCATTTAGAGAGGGGTCCTGGATCTTAATATTTTTGGACTTGAAGATTGCATTTCTGTACTCCATTGTCTTATATATTTTTTAAAAAGGATCACATCTGGCGATTTTCATGCGGAATTATCTTTGAAGTTTTGCATTTCTGTACCTTGGAATTTGATTTTGTATTAGAGTTATTGGATAGAGTATCAGATTGCATTTGAAAGTCTTCAAGATGAACAAGGTATTTCTATCTGTTCACTGTTGATCTCTTTTGTTTTATGATATTTGTTTTAAAATTGCTATCATTTATATGTATATTTGTTTTCACAACGCTTCCTTTTATATATCATTTCTGAGTATAATTGAAACATTATTTTTTATAGTTACATGTAAATGGTATACAATGATGAATGCAATATGTTTATATAACTCTGTTTAATTTCTTAAACAGAGTTATCTTTACTTGTTTCTACATATTTCAATTTAATTAATAATACATTTTCATGGTTATTATTGAATTGGAACAATCTTAAGTTGTATTCACATATAATTACCCGGGTTAGCGTTAGAATTTCTTTATCAGTATTTAGCTTAAATTAGATAGTTTTATTTCAGTTAATTTAGTTCCATTTCCACCCATCCAATCCAATCCATTTAGTTACAAGGAAACTGGTCCTTTAAATCCAGTCGGAGCCACCACACCAAACGGAAAAGGAGCTGCCTTAAGGTCCCGACCAGGTGGTTTTCCCCGATGTTTGAAGCAGAGATTTTCTAGGCTTCAACATTTTTGGCGCTAGAAGGAGGGCCTGAGCTATGAATGGCAAGTAAATATTTATCCACAAGCCATTCTGAGAGCAAAACACCCTCATTAACTTCTTCAATTTTTTCTGAAATTCAAAATCCTAGAGAAGAAATTGCAGAAAATATTCAAACATCCACTACCAAAATCTCAAAACATTCAAACAAACAACATCCCGAGTCTCCTGAAGTTCAAGATCTAATTCATAAATTGAAAGGATTCTCATTATCTCCCGAAGAGTCTGAAATATCTGAAGGTAGTGTAAGCTCAAAATTTATTCCTTCGAAACCTCTTACTAGGTTGCAAAGTGAAAAAATTGGTATTCCTCCGAAAGAATTTCCTTTACCTAGTAAGGGAAAAACAAAAAGAATTCAATCAGAAACAGAAAGTGATACAAGTTCATCATTTCATATTCAATCACCTGTTTCCAAAACCACAACTCAACAAAGTGCAGTTGTTTCATCATCATCTCTTCAATCATCATCTCCACAAACATCTTCTCCTCAATTCTCATCAATCTCAACATCATCTATTCCAACCACTTCAATTCAAATACCACCAGTTTCTACTATTCCTCCAATAGTCATCCCAATAATGGCACAGAGACCATGGTCTACTCCAGGAGCAGTCAACATGGCTGCACCTTTACATGATTTACCAGACAATCCTGGAAAATGGCTTCCAAAGTTTAGCCCGGATCTTAACATTCAAGCTGAAGAACATATCAATAACTTTATGCTGGCTATTAATTTGAATGGAGTCATACACGAAGATGTTGTAGTTAGATTATTCCCATATACTCTTCAGGGAGTAGCAGGATCATGGTATTTTTCATTACCATCAGGATCCATAACGAGTTGGGACATTTTTGCAGATCATTTTCTAACCAAATTTGGAGATGATCGATCAATTGCAACTTTACTCAATGATCTCTCAAATTTGAAAATAGAACCCAGTGAACCTATAAACGAATTCAATGCTAGATTCAAAAAACTCTTGAACAAAATTCATACAGATTCACAACCTAGTGAGCAAGTCAGAATCAAATGGTATATAACTGGCTTACCCTCAAATATAGCAATTTTTGTAGACAGAGCTGCAAAGCCTACATTAGCTGAGAATATGAAAGAAGCTATTGCAGTTGAAAAACGTATTACTTCTCTGGAAAAGAAAAATGCTATTGAAGAAAGGAAATCAAAGAAGGTCAGCTTCAAAGATGATTCAAAGAAAAAGGCCAAAGATCCATATGACATGGAAGGTTTACAGAAAGTTCTTAAAACCATGTCAAATGAAATGGTTGAAATTAAAAAACAAGTGGTTGAAACTTCTACCAAGAAACCATTCCGAAATTTCAGAAGAAACCAAGTTGAATCTAAACCTCCTAATGTAATCTCTAATGCAGAATCAGAAGAAGAGGAAGAAGAAGAAGATACATCTATAGTATCAGATCAAGAAGACGAAAATGAAGAAATAGTTGAATTGAATGGAATGTGGGATTTTATTCTCCCTAATTCTGATAGTGAAGAAGCTATGCCTGTAAGTACTAGGAGTAAATCTACAGCAGAACCAGTGCAAACAGTTCCTAAAAAGAAAATTACAATTCCAAGTACCAAAGACAAACCCATTGTGAAGAAAACTTCTCCATTACCTACTCAAAATCAGCGATCCTCTTCTAATCCTCTCACATCAACAACGAAAACTTTAGTAGTGTCAGATCCTATGGAATACAATATTGTCGAAGACATGAAAAAGATCAAAGCCAACATTTCCTTACATGAACTCAGCAAATTGAAACACCAGCAAAAGTTTCTATTGAAAGAATTAAATGCTAGACCAATTGCTCCTTTACCAAGCGGTGTAGTTGCAAAAGTAGCAAGAGGAACTGGTAAGCCACCAGATAAGGTAGATGCTACTGATACTGTGCTCATTGGGGAAAAGTCAAATTCTCAAACTCCTCCTTTTCTTTTGACTTATGAGATGTACAATAAAAATCTGCATAATTGTTTGATTGATTCTGGAGCTTCCTCCAATATAATGCCTACTTCTGTCTGTGCTAAATTGAATATTCAACCACAGCAATCGGCAGTTCATATCGTTCAGTTGGATCGCTCTAAAGTCCAAGTGGTAGGAGAAATCAATTCAGTTACTATCAGATTAGCCTCAGATCCTAGGATTGTCCAAAGAATTGATATTCTGATTGCTGATATTCCTGAATTTTATGGATTAATCTTGAGCAGGGACTGGTCTGCCAAACTTAATGGTTATATCTCAACCGATTATTCACATATGTGGCTTCCCTACAAAGGGAAACCAAACCAAATCAAAATTGAGTGAGAAAAACATATGATGCACACTGTCACTGAATTTGAACAACCTAATGAACCTGTAGCATTCAACAATAATATTCTTGGAGGCTATTCTGCTGAATCATTCCTTGGAAATTTCAAAGCTCCTCAATCACCTTTTTCTGTAAATACTTTTTTTTCTCAGATAGAAATTTTTTCACAATCTGATACTTCCAGAATTGTAAATATTTCTGATGTAATTGTAGATAAGCCAATAGATAAGTCTTTATTTTGGTCATTATATTTTGATGGATCGAAATCTAGTGATGGAGCTGGAGCTAGATGCATCCTAATTGATCCAAATGGAGAGAAAACCATGCTGTCATGTAGATTAGAATTTGAGTGTACTAACAATACCACAGAATATGAAGCCTTGGTTCAAGGACTTTATAAAGCTATAGGGTTAGATGTTAAATACTTGAAAGTTTTTGGTGATTCCGAAATTGTCATTAAACAAGTTAGGAATACTATTCATTGCCTTTCAGGACATCTTAAACACTATCAAACCCTAGTACAAGATCTCACCACTCATTTTTTAGCATTCAATATTTCTCCTATTCCTAGGAATCGGAATACATCAGCTGACTTGTTAGCTAATGTTGCATCTAAACTCCTACCTGCTGAAGATTGCAGTCCTGATAGGTTTTCTGTAGAATTGATTTTTCGTCCATCTGTCCTAGATAATGTTACAAATTGGAGAGTATTCTATCATGATCAAGATATTCTAAATTTCACGACTTCAGAGAAATCATATGATGAGCAAATTATTGACGAAGATGATCATGATTTACAAATTGCTTCAAAAGGTAATGAAAACCCCATTCCAAAATCTGTTGTTAAATTAGAGGATTTATATGACATTACAGACAGATTCAAGAGAGTCACTAATACGAAAATTCAAAGCTCAACTTTGAAGTTTGAATTAGTAAATCTTGGTTCTGATTCTAAACCTCAAAACGTTAACTTAGGACTCAATTTAACACCGGAGGAAAGGAATGCATTCATTAAACTGCTGAACAAGTATAAAAACGTTTTTGCTTGGAATTACGATGATCTAAAAACATATGATACCTCGATTATTCAACATACAATTCCAATGCTTCCTGATATTAAACCTGTTCAACAAAAATTGAGAAAGATCCATCCAAATCTCGAAAGTCAAATCAAATCAGAACTTAATAAACTTTTGAAAGCCAAAATCAATTTTCCAGTCAGGCACTCTAATTGGGTTTCCAATATGGTACATGTAAGGAAGAAGAATGTTGATATAAGAATCTGTATTGATTTCAGAAATTTAAACAAGGCATGTTTAAAAGACAATTTCCCATTGCCAACCATGGAACAGATACTTCAAAAGGTAGCTGGTTCTGAACTTATGTCCTTTCTCGATGGATTTTCGGGCTATAATCAAGTTTTAGTTCATCCAGATGACAGATTGAAAACAACTTTCAGAACAAAATGGGGAACTTATGCTTATCATAAAATGCCTTTTGGTCTAATAAATGCAGGAGCAACTTTTCAAAGAGCCATGGACATAGCATTCAAAGGTCTAATCAATAAATCAGTTGTTGTTTATCTTGATGACATAACAGTATTTTCAAAAAAGAGAGCCAATCATCTACATGACTTAAAACAAATATTTGAAAGATGTAGAAATTTTGGTATCTCCTTAAATCCCAAGAAATCTTTCTTTGCTTTAGATGAAGGAAAAATCTTAGGATTTGTTGTGTCAAAAGATGGTATATATATTGATCCAGATAGAGTGAAAGAAATTTCTGATATTTCTTTACCACATAACAAAAAATCCATGCAATCATTTCTTGGATAGATCAATTTTGTTAAAAGATTTATTCCTGATTTTTCTTTAATTGTTTTACCTATGCAAAATATGATCAAGAAGAATTCAATATTCAAATGGACGCATAAAGAAAAAGAAGCTTTTGATTCAATCAAGCGAGCGATCATTAATGCACCAGCATTGAATACCCCAGATTTTTCTAAATATTTTACTTTGTATACTCTGGCCACAGAAACATCCTATGCAGCCTTTTTGACACAACTCAATGATCAAGAAATCGAAGCACCAATTTCTTTCTTTAGCTCAAATCTGCAAGGAGCTGAGCTTAATTATTCCGATGTTGAAAAACAAGCCTTTGCTGTGTTTAAATCAATCAAACATTTTAGACCTTTTCTCTTGAAGACACATACAAAAATCATTGTCCCATTCTCTGCAGTGAGGCAATTATTAATTCAAAAAGAAGTAGGAGAAAAGAGAGCTAACTGGGTAACAACCTTGCAAGAATATGATATTGATATTAAACCAACTAAGATTGTTAGAGGACAAGGTTTTTGCAGATTATTCGCATGAGCTCATAACATACTAGAAAATCAAGATTCAAATCAAGATATTCAAGTAAGTCAGATAAGTGTTACAAATTCTGAATCTCAGTATGTTGATCTTATCTATTACTTGAAAAATGGGTATGCTCCTTCTAATATTAGCTATAAGAGTAAACACGATTTAAGGTTAAAGGCTATTAAATACCAGATCATTGATAATGTATTATTTAGAAAAAATTATGATTCAATTTTATTAAGATGTTTGGAAAAGACTGAAGCTGAAAAGGTTTTGCAGGAATTGCATGATGGACCAGCAGGAGGTCATTTTGGAGGTGATACCACGGCTCACAAAATAATTCGCGCTGGTTATTACTGGCCTACCCTTTTTAAAGATACGCATGATTATGTAAGGAAGTGCCAAATTTGTCAAACTGCAAGTGGAAGACAAAGGAAACCAGCTTTTCCTTTGCAACCAGTAACTATTGAGCAACCATTTGAACAATGGGGGCTTGACATTATTGGTGAGATAGTACCTCATTCTTCCAAACAGCACAAGTACATCCTTACTGCAACTGATTACTTTACAAAATGGGTAGAGGCAATCCCGTTGAAGGTAGCCAAATTTGATGCAATTATTGATTTCATAGATCAATTCATCATAACCAGGTTTGGTGTACCTCAAGCTCTTGTCTTTGATAATGCATCTTACTTCTCTGGAAATAATTTAATAGAATTTGCAGTCAAAAGATGTTTTAAATTAAAATATTCAGCAAATTATTATCCACAAGGTAATGGTTTGGCTGAATCCACTAATAAAAACCTTATCAAAATCATTAAAAGGACCGTTGATCAAAATCAAAAGAATTGGCACAAATCTTTAATCTTTGCGTTATGGGCTGATCGTATCACTGAAAAGGCTTCAATAGGGACTTCACCTTTCAATCTGGTTTATGGAAAAGAAGCTGTGATACCATCAAATTTAACTCTTCCATCATTAGCCCTAGTGTAGTTTATTGAAGAAAATCCCTCTTCATCCATTCAATTAAGATATAATCAAATCCTTAAATTAGAAGAAGATAGGGATAAAGCAAAAATTACTCATGAAAAACATCAACAGCTTGTAAAATCTTCTTTTGATGCAAGTTCTACCGGCTCAAAATTTTTGTTTTGATGCAAGTTCTACCGACTCAAAAATCTTCTTTTGAGTCAAGTTCTACTAAAGCCAATATTTCCAAGTTCTACATGACGTTCATAGATGAATTCTCTCGCAAGACCTGGATATACTTCTTGAAGAAGAAGGATGAGACTTTCATGTGGTTCCGTACTTTCAAAGCCTTGGTGGAAAATATGACAGTGAAGAAGATCAAGATATTGAGGACCGATAATGGCATTGAATATGAGACGAACGAGTTCAAGAAATTTTGCAGAGAAGCTGGCATCAAGAGGGAGACCACAACTATTTATACTCCTGAGTTGAATGGCATTGCTGAATGAAAGAACATGACCATTGTGGAAGCTGCCCGTACCATGCTATGTGACCTCAGTGTTGTGGAGGTAAACTCTCTCATGACAAGAGAAGCGATCCCTACTAAATTTCGCACCGGGTCTAGCAACAATCACCACACTCTGAGAGACTCATCAACAAACCAACTAGCGACCTAGTTACCTGGAATCTAACGCCGTCGCTTGTAGAGAAAGTAGTGCTCCCGTTCTCAGCTCCGGCAGCATCACAATCCTCATGATCTCCGTGATCTGGACACCCGCACACGCAAGAAACAAAAATGCAAGCATAAATGCAAGATATGCAACTATATGTCGCCCGCAGAAGACATAACTCATCTCCATAATCAACAATGGCGGGAAGGACATAACCAATAGCCACGCACACACACGAATAAAAGCACACAACCATAGCCCTGACGCTGAATTCTCCTTCGAAGGGTCGCCAGCGGAACACGTCTCAAAAAAGTTTGTCGGGGATGAGACAAACCTCTCTCTTCGGATGTCTCGACAATGATCTCCTTGCTTGGATTTGGCCTTAAGGGAATGAATCAAGGCTCTTGTAGCATAAGGCTCTGATGGCTCTTGGGAACTTGGATACTAGCTTGCAAATGAGATGAGCAAGCTTTTATAGATGGAGGAAGGGGAGTTGTGATCCCTATAATCATGGGATTGGCCCTATCCTCAAGGAAGCTCCCATGAGAGGTGGAAAACCACTTCCTCTACATGGAGATCCGGAGCCAAACCTCCTACTCCTTAAAATGGCTGGCGTGAGTGTGACTCTGAGACAGAGTGCCAATTGGCGTGCCCTCTTTGAAGGATTCCCCCCATTGGCACAGGTACTGAACTGGCTTCCCGCGCCAATGCAAAAAGGGGTGTTTTTAGGGTTTTTCACAAGGAGTTGTCTTCAGGGCAATGAAAGTACATGTTTAGGGGAATGCCATGAAAGTGTTTTCAAGTTATGTCACTGCTCACAGGTCACAGAATAAGCCCTCCAATTGTGTGGGATGGGGAATTGCAGGGACGGTGACAAATTGCTGTGTAACAGATGCCCCCTAAAGCATGAGGCCTGAGAGAGAGAGAGGGGTGAAATGCTTTACGAGAACGTGTCCAACTGAAAACACCACCGTCGGAAAACCTGCGTAGAGAAGTACAACTGATGTCTCAAATACATGATATATACGTGGTATGGATGCAACCATCCATAACAGTGTATGTAATAATCCAGATCAAAGGCATGGACGCAGCCATCCAGTGCGGATCGAAAAATAGACTCAGGTATGGTCGCAGCCATCCAATCAGTGAGTCATGTAACTAATCATAATAATCCACAAAATCGCAGCCTGGATCATAACATGCAGAATCCAGGGTCTTGCGCTCCATCTCGACTCGAACAAAGTACAAGTTCAAGCATGCGAATAAGTGGGCTGAAGTCGAACATGCAAGAACATCGTCTGATTACCAGCCAATGATGAAAGTTGTTAACAGACGCGAGAGGTACCACCAATAATGAAAATGGTACTCAAGGTACTATAGGTACAATCCACGGCATGTGAATCAATGAGCTGGCGTCGAACACCCGTAGAATCACTCGATCAGAGGCCAATGATGAAAACCTCACATCGAATGTGAAGAACCTGCCATTGAGGCATGCAGGCTCCAAGGTACCAGAAGGGAGTCTCTAGATTAGCTTCCTGGATAATGAGCTGAAGTCGACAGGAAGTGACCTTGATCGGAGGTGGGCCATAGTGTTTCCCACATTATCGACGTGAGACAGAGGAACATAATGTCTTTGTGAATCAGGATCAGATGAAAATCAGAGGAAGGTTGATACTTGCAGAGGTCAACTTCTCTTGAACATACAAACGACACGACAGTGAGTTTGGAAGTATTTGACATCAACGGATCAGAGGTCATGGCAACGAGGCAAAGAGCAGATGAGAGGTCAAAAAAGGATCACCCAAACCCATGGAGGCAAGTGGAAAACGAGATGAGATGTCCCCAACCCGACACAAATCCAGACAAGTGCCATGTTCAAGAGCGGCACACTGCTGACACGACAATGACTGTGGTCCCATTTTCCACCGCCATTTCTAGCGAGTACCCCAATTATTTTGATAACAAACTTGAAGTGGATAGCATATGCTTTTAATATAAGTTCTTCCTTCGGACTAATCCATCCTAGTACATTTAACGAGCCCTAGGAAGGAGGAACTCGGATAACGTCATTACGACTGAACCCAATGTCATTAGGGTTTAACGAGTCTGACAGAGGAAGAACTCGGCGTCTTTTCATATTTAGAGAGTTTGAAAAGACAGCGGAAAAGTAAACTCCAACGGTCCCTTTTCGTAAATAGTTCCTCAGATCCGAAAAGGTAGAAAACTATGTCCGAGAAAACCTCCTTGTCGCAATAGGCTAGGGTATTCCTTTTTCGTAAATAATCTATTCCAGCCTAAAAAAGGGGTAAACGTATACTGGGTAGATGTCGTTTCGTGGCCACTTTAACGAGATCGAAACGACAAGGGCCTCAGCAATATTTTCATGTTTAGAGAGTCGGGAAAGTGCTGAAAGATGACTCCAAAATGACTTTTTCGTGTATTTACCGAGTCCGAAAAAGTATAAAATACAACTCGTGTCACCGTTTAAGTTGCATAAAAACCTGTTGCTGCACATAAAGGCAAGTGTAAAATCCATTTTCGACAAAATACATCAAAAAAATAAAAAATGACTTTTAAAACCTAATTAGATTTCAAAAATTTATAAGTAAGTCTCAAATGGTAAAAACAAAATTACTTTTACTATTTACCTCATTGGAGAGCAACAGTGGTCCAATTGTGTGCAAACTTCTGACGACGACTACGACTGATCCGAAACGTTATCCAGCTCCGCGTTTGTTCCAGGTAATAGGCGTTTCCTTAAGCTCCATTCCAATCCATTTTGTATATGTTTTTAATGTGTATTAGACTTCTAGGCGAACCATTTTGAAATTTTAGGGCTCGCTCCATTGGCGCGGGTATCGGGCATGGACCCGTGCCAATGGAAATTTCCTCACAAAGAGGTCGCGCCAATGGCGCAACGCAATTTTCCGCTCAAAATTTTGAAAATGTGAGCTATCTATGTGTATTTTCAAATGTTCCAGAGATATAACAATGTATTTTTGATTGTGTTGATGTAGATATAAAGGCAAAAATGGTTATCAAATGGAAGGAAAGGGAACATGGAGAGGAAGATGAAATGGTTATCGAGAATGAAGCCTGCATGACTGCACTTAAGAACTGTGGACTTAAGAAATTCTTCCTGACACCCTGTTTACGAGCTCAACCGGAGCTACTACAATACTTGGTCAGTATATGGGACGAAAATGAAGAAGTATTTAAACTTCGGGACCAAGTGCTGGAACTAGAGGTTTTCGACGTATATTTCATAACCAGATTGTTGCGCAGAGGTCCGGTGCCCATCCTGACAGGCAGCAGACCATCTGGGGAAAAGATGGAGCGGGTAATGGCAAGGGTGTGCCTAGGGGCATGAACCAGATCAGGAAGCGGGAAAGTGGACATCCACACTACCCAGGATCTAGCACTGAGAGTAGTGCTACACACCATCACACGAGCTGCGGGATCGCAAGCTCCACACGAGGCAACCAAGGCCCAAATCCTGCTAGCCGCTGAGTGTATGAGTCCAACACTGTTTGATTGGGCTACTGCAGTGACAACAAATATCAAGAGGCAGCTCACAAAGTGCAAGCAAGTCAAACTGAAGCAGTTTGGATACGGTTCCATTTTGGTATCGTTCATCCTGGAATGACTACCTATCTTTCAGGGCCAAGGGGCCATAGTTGCTGAGCCGATACCAAGAGAGCCAAGGATGGCTCGCTGGGCAGCACTTATGCCCAGATCAGGAGGAGGCCAACAGATGTCCTGGAGGTCGGAGTTTTTTGGATGGCTACGGCATCAGTTGATTGTGGTCGAGGATTGGCCCTATGCCAGGACCGATTTCACTGGAGACCCAGATCTCCCACTTCCAGAGGGGGATGATTGGGACGAGGAGTTGGGTATGACCTCTCTCTTTGATTTTTATGTTTTATGATTTTTTTGGTAATACATGTCCGTTTTAACACCAGTTTTATATGTATGCAGATTTTGGCCCAAAGAGACCTGCCGGTATGTCTCCCATTGCACGGAGAACTCAACCCGCAGCTGACCCTCAGGCGGAGGGTGCCGAGGGAGGAGAGTTGATCCAGAACCTTGAGGGGATTGCCCGAGGGATTCCAGACTACGCCCGGCTGGCAGATGTCTCGATGGGGTATCAGAGACATACGGTGGGAGTGCCTAGTCACCTCCACCGACATTTGAGACGCTTAGTGCGCGTGGTAGCATGTTACCACGAGCACCATGCAGATTAGACACCTAGGGCTTCTTTCATGCATATTTTTTGAGAGACATGTCGTCTCCGAATGTATTAAGACGAACATGTATATTTTTTGATTTTATGTGATGCACACTATGTAAACATTTCGACACACACACACACACATATATATATATATACATACCTATTTCTGGATGGATCTTTCTACATGTGATGATGTTTTGTTTATAAATTACGCAAATGTCTATCTAGAACCAAATTAGCTACTACATCTGTTAATGTATTCATATGTCTGGGTATGTGTTGATATGTAATATAGTCAAAATTCCTCTCCAAAAGACGAATACGCAAATACAGACGTAAAATGGATGGATTTCTTACTGAATAATGCCCGTTAAGCTGTAATACTACAAGTTGTGAGTCTAGATACACAAGTAATTCACGAATGCTGAGGTCCACAACCTCGGTTAATAATTCCAATACAGCACCATATTCCGCGATATTATTTGTAGTAGGACCGAGACATACACCTTGCAGGTTAATCAACTCACCAGCAGGATCATAGATTACCCAGGCTGCCGAAGACAGATTCCTGGTACTGCAGGAGGCACCATCTGCGAAACCCACAAACGGAGTAATGGACATCTGCACAATCAGGAAGACCCGATCGGTAGAAAGACGCTTACATCGCACACCACACCACACATGCACACAAATGAATATACACACATATGTACACACACCACACTAAAAATAACTTCAAGCGTAGTATTTATTAAGGTACATCCCATTTCTAGGCTGCGCCAACGGAACTCCTTCATAATCAATGAGCTCATAAGCCCCATTCTTCAATACTCGTGTTACTATGTAGGGCCCATGCCACATGGGTTGGAGCTTTCCTGCCCTGAGTTTGTCATGCACTTGGTCGTATAGGAGGACAAGGTCCCCTTCGACAAAGGAACGTGGAGAGATAGATTGATCAAAGTGTGCTTTGACCCGCTTTTTCTGTGCTTCAATGACTAAAGCATCCAAGCAGCGGGTTTCATCCAACCGTTCCAAATACAAGAGATGCTCTTCTTCAGGAGAAGTATCGGGCAAAAGTTCCACAACTAGCTTTAAGGAAGGAATTTCGCACTCAACCGAAAGAGTCGCTTCCAGACCATACACCAATTGGAATGGTGTGAATCCGGTTGCACTCTTTGCTGACGTCCGGTATGCCCATAGAGCTGAGAATAATTGGAGGTGCCAATTGGACTTATGAATTCCAACTGTTCGTTGAAGCATTGTGACCAAAACCTTGTTCACGGCCTCAACCTGGCCATTTGCCTGGAGGTAATATGGCGTTGAGCTATTGTGTCGTAAGCCCAATCTTAATGTCAACTCGACCATCATATAATCTCGAAAGTGAGTACCATGATCGGTTACAATGGCCTGAGGGACCCCGAAACTTGCAATGATGTGGTTGAAGATAAATTGGGCAGCTGTCTTACCATCGACGGCTAGTGTAGGCATCGCTTCGACCCACTTAGTAAAGTAGTCGACAGCGACGATTATATATGCATGCCCCCCGGCCGAATAAGGGTTACACATCATGAAATCTACGCCCCATTTTGTGAAAGGGCCGACGGTAATGACAAGATGTAGAGGGAGGGGTGGCGCGTGCATCTTGCGCTGAAAAACCTGGCACACGTGACATTTGCAGACTGCAACAATACAGTCTTTGAAGATTGACGGCCAGAAGTAACCCGCACATAGAATCTTCTGGGCGGTGGCATATCCAAACATGTGACAGCCATAGGCACCACTGTGACAGAAATTTAAGACTCTTTCGGCCTCTTCCAGAGTCAAGCAGCGACGAAGCACCGAATCTACTCCAACCCGGTATAATGTATCTCCTACAATGCGGTAGGGTTGAGAGTGATGCCGAATTCGACGTCGGGCATCTTTGGTCAACTCAGAGCGAAAGGTTGATGTCTGAAGATACAAAATAATATCGCCATACCATGGGTCATGGGTGCTGATAAGGAAGATGGTTTCTTCTGGAATATGTTCTTCAGAATGAGATGGGGGGGAGTCTGTCAGAAGGGAGCAAATAAGATCCGCGAAAACCAGTGATTTGGTCGACTTAGCAGTAGTAAACTCTAGGTCGAACTCCTGAAGGATAACAATCCATTTGGAGTATTTGCCCCCCAGTAATTGTTGAGAAAGAATATATGTCATGGGGTTGCAATATGAAACCACGGTTACGGTATGCAGCAAGATGTTGTGGCAGAAACATTGCACAGCTTGTACAGCTGCTAAAGCTAGCTTCTCGACGTGAGCGTAACGCGTTTATGTGTCGAGAAGATTTCGTGATAGATAGTAAACAACGTGTTCGTTGCCATCATCATCATCCTGCACTAGAACCATAGCTATGGTGCTAAATGCGGCAGCCAAGTATAGAGTGAAATCACGGTGATAGTTTGGAGGCCGAAGCAATGGAGCATTAACCAGTAATGTCTTAAGCTTCTCAAAGGATTGTTGAGCAATGTCATCCCAATGAAAGGGAACATTTTGCTTTAAAAGACGTGTGAATCCTTTGGCCACTTCCGCGTAGTTCGGTATAAAGCGTCGTAGGAAGTTAGCTTTTCCCTGCAGACTCTGCAATTGATATAACGAAGAGGGTGATGGGAGATTGACAATGGCCTCGACCTTTAGGGGATCGAGGCGAATCCCGTCCTTGGAGACTATGAACCCCAAAAGACGGCTAGAATCCATGCAAAAGACGCATTTATGGGGATTAAGACAGATGTTATAGCGTCAACAGCGAAGGAAAATCTAGCGGAGGTGTTCTGGGTGGTCCTCTCGCCGAGCTGAGTGAGCTGGAAAATCGTCCAGATAAGGCTGAACGATATGGCGTATGTCATGGAACGCATAAGACGTAGCATGCTGGAAAGTGTCTCCAGCGTTCTTCAAGCCGAACTGGAGCTTTTTATAGGCAAAGGTACCCCACGGACAGATGAATGCAGTCTTGTGTAGATCAGTGGGTAGAATATTTATCTGATTATACCCAGAAAAGCCGTCCATCAGGGAATAAATCTCACTCCCAACACATTCGTCAATGATTTGATCTATGAAAGGAGTGGGGTAATTTTCCTTTGGACAGGCCCGATTAATATCTCAGTAATCAACACAAACTCTAATAGTACCTTGTTTCTTATCTACAGGGACAATGTTGGAGACCCATTCTGTGAGGGGAATCGGGTAAATAAAGCCCGCGTTCAGAAGTTTTTCAACTTCTGCTTTAATGGCAGCGGCTTTGCGAGGATGCACCGGGTGTAGGCGTTGGCGCACGGGTTTCACACTAGGATAGGTAGGAATCTTGTGCACTACTATGCTGGGATCAATCCCGGGCATTTCCTCATAGGACCAGGCGAACATGTCTCTGAATTCTTGAAAAAGATCAGTATAAACTCATATCTCATCAGGAGAAAAAGTGACTCCCACGTGTATGTTCTCAACTATCCCCGGTTTAACGAAGATGTCGATTGGAATGGTTTGAGTAATGTTGCTCAGGTTTCCCTCTAAAAGCACCTCATGTGTCAAAATGGGCGTCTGGAGAGGTGGAGTGGGAACCTGAGATGAAAAATGCTCTAGAAAATCTGACATTACCCCCAAGCTAGGCATGAAGGAGGAACGATGATGTCCATCGCTCCAAGGCAGCTCCTCAAGAGACATTGTTTCAATAATGGCTTCATCAGAAGGGAAAATCTATTTAAGAGGATCAAGCGAGTTGGCCTCGCTGAGCCAGGGGGATTGAGAATAGATGTCTAAAGCCATGCTCGAAGGAGCATGCTGAGGATGGGGAGGATCAGATGCGGAAACGATTTCACAGGAGTTAATCTCTACCGGAGTTAAGGGCATTGATTCTCCAAACTCAGCCACCTGCTCAGGCGAAGGGATGAGCCATGGGTCGTCGGACCTAGAGATCATGTTAACTTGAGCGGTGTGTGGTGGCGGTGCGGGAAAAATACCCATAAGGATGGGGTCCTTGAAGAGACTGGGTCCTACACTGTCAGGGGGATTTGGAATCTGATCCACATAAGGAACGTTGTTCTCGGAGGTGGAGGTGAAGAAAGACAACTAATCCACCGTAACGATTTTTCCCTCGTGAGGGAACTTAAGGAGTCGAAAGAGGGTGGATGGCACGCATAACATGGCATGAGTCCAACTATGGCTGAGAAGTATATTGTAGTTAAGCTTGGCGTCAACTACTTCTACTTCTACGTTGATGGTCTTCCCCTGTAAGGTAATCACTAAACTCTCGAGAACACCCAGGGGTTTCGATTCCCGACCATCAAATGCCTCTAGGGCATTAGGAGACGATGATAGGGCCAGAGAGCCAATGGCCTTCCAGCAAGCGGACGAGATGACACAGGTAGAAGCACCTTCATCCACAATGACCCTATGGATGTTAAGACCGTTGATCCCGACTTGAATAACAAGAGTGATCTGATGTGGTAGTCGGGGGGTAAAGTTCTCTAAGTTGAAGGTGAGAAGATTAGAATCAGTGGGATCGATCCCACCGATTGCAGACCACAAAGCTTTCCGTTGTGACGGGCAACTTTGAAGAACTTCAAATGCAGACATGGCAGAAGGCGCCTATGCCAAATCCTCAACAATATTGTAGTGCTGAGCGGCACGGGCATTCAGATTGTAGGAAGATCTTCTCAGAACACCTTTAGAAGGTGGCTTCACAACTTGTTCAGCAGTAGGCTTCTCAATTTCCAACGAACCAGAGACAGGTGGGGGAGGTGGACCATCCACAACAGCCTTCCCAGGTGCCTGACGTGATTCGTTGTAATCCTTCGAATGCGTAGCAATAGAGATAGGTGCAGCACCATTCATCATAAAGACCTGGGACCCAAATGGTGCATATGGTGAAGGTTGTTCAACCATCTGGGTCTGCTGAGACGGGAATGGTTCTTTAAGAACTGCCAGAGTCCCTTTGGAGCCTTTTAGAAGTTGACTAACCTTAGATCGTCATGGAAAATCCTTGGTGTAATGATATCCTTCACAGATGAGGCAGGGTACTTCGGTTTGCGTTGGGAACCGTCCTCAGTATGAGGTTGGGAAGATTCTGGCTTTGGAGCGTTGGATTTGGATTTACCTTTGCCCTTCTTCTTTCCTTTGGAGGCTTTTTCCATAGGATTAGCCTGAACGACGTTAACCTCCGCAGTTTTTCTAGAATCGGGAGGGGCGGGAGGAGCATAATTATTGGATGAGTTGGACTTCTGCTTCCCATTCGAAGATTTCTTCGAATTCTGAGACACAGAACCAATAACACCATCCACCGTCGGGGTAGGTGGAGCCTTAGAGGTACCAGACCGTGGAGCATCAGGAAAAATATCATAAAGCGTGCCAGACTGAGAGTATACTAGATCCAGATATTGGGCACGCGCTATGGCTTGTTCTTCAGTTAGACACGCTCCCATAGCAATATCTTGGGAGATTTTGTTAACGAAGGAGGTGGTGAACCAATGAGTTAGTATCTGATCAGGTATATGGAACTTGATCAGTCTATGACGACGTCGCCACTCATGAATGTGATCAGCAATGTGGGTGGCTTTTTCCTGCTTCAAAGAAGTCAGGAGGTGCGTCCCGGCTTCGTAGCGAACCGGTAACTAAAAGTGAGTCAGAAAAGCCATGGCTAATGTATTGAAATCTTGAAATATGCCACGAGATAATTCAATATACCACTTAGCGGTAGCACCAGTCAAAGTGCGCTGGAAGAGGCGTAGACGAATTGAATCATCCACCCAAGAGTTGGATGAACACCAAAGATGGTAAGTCATCACGTGAGCTTGGGGGTCCTCCCCAGCTTTACCCTCAAACTTGGGGCAATCACCGGGTACCTTGGTAGGAACCGGAGGCCAATAAGGATTGTGCAGAATTGGATCATTAGTTAATTTCGAAACATCCAGTAATTCCAAGGTAGCCAGGAATGGCAACGGCAAATTGGACGACATGCCTGGCCCTGGATAAGGACCAGTACCTGTACTCCACGCTGGTTGAGAATATCCTTGCCCCCAGGGGTTTTTTCCAGCAGGATTCTGACCGTAGGGGGTATAGGTCGTATAACCAACCTGATTCGGTTGCTGGTAACCAGTGTACGGGGCTTGATAACCAAAGTATGGACCCTGATTATATGTCGGCCTTCTGTGAGCAGCATGTGGATTTGGCTGCTGAGCATAGGTGTAGCCGGGTTGTTGAGAGTAATAGTTAGAACCCTGGGGCTAGCTATAATTCGGTCGGTATTGACCATAAGAATAGTAACTGCCTTGAGGTCGAGTGGGCTGCTGATAGGTGGGACCCTGCTGGGCCTGATAATTAGGGCGCAACGGTTGATTTGGCTGCGGCATTGAATAAGTCGGCTGTTGGGCAGGGTTGACAGGATGTGCGGGCTGGCCTGGCTGAATAGGCTGACCTAGCTGAGCGGGCTGCCCTGGTTGAACAGGTTGACCCGGATAAACAGGTTGTGTCAGTTGTGCAGGTTGTCCTGGCTGTTGAGAAGCACCAGGTTGTGCCGAATGGGCCGGTTGGCCTGGTGGAGGGACACCAGGTTGTGCCGGATTGGCCAGTTGGCCTGGTGGCGGGATACCAGGTTGTGCCGGATGGGCCGGTTGGCCTGGTAGCAGAATAGAGCCAGGTGCTTGCTAATAACCGGTTTGACCCGCAACAGGACCATAAGATGGTCCTGGCTGATGTGAAACGTTGGGACCAAGAGGATACTGTGGTTGCAAAGGTTGAGAAGGTTGGACTTGCCCCCCAGGACCATATACTGGTCCCGGTTGGTACCCTGGTTGTCTTGTGAGTCCATCAGGTTTCCCAGGTGGGACTCCAGGGAGAGGCTGCACGAGTTGACTGGAAGGGTTGTAATACTGCCCTTGCGGACCGTATAATGGCCCTTGCTGGCCCGGAGGGTAGCCTTGTATGGGCTGTCTCTGCGGGTCATAAGGATAGCTAGGCTGGCCCGAAGGTTGGCCTTGAAAAGGTTGTCCTTGAGGGTTATATGGCTTTCCAGCCTGGTTATATGGTAAACCCTGAGCATGAAGTTGAGCCTCAGGAGCAGGTAAACATAAAGGGTTCCCATGCTCATCGTATTGATATGGAAAGACGTACACAGGTGTACCATCCTGTGCATAATGCGAAAAATACGAGCGGTTGGGATCTTGAGAGGACTGTCTGACCTCGTGGTTCGATTGTTGCAGGGACAATCGATACTCCTCCGGAGAAATGTTCTCCGGCATAGCAGATGCTATATAGATGTCTTCGGGAAGCGATGTGGTCCTTGCGGACTAGGTAGTAACGGCGGGTGCAGATGCGGCCACACAAACAGTGGGCATGGAGGGTACAGAAGTAACCTGAGGGGATGACGTAACGGGTGTCCGTGGAGACATCCCCAATGAAGGAACAACCAGCCTCGTAGAAGGAGCTGATACCCCCATAGAGGCAGCTACGGCAATAATCTGACCCAAGGATCTATACCTGGCTGGTAATGAGGGACCAGGTGATGACATAACAGATGGTTCAGGGTTGCCTTCTAGAAATAACTGTTGAGGGAATAACTGGTAATCTTCACCAGACGTGGGGATTTCCTCACTAGCAGAATCACTCATATTTGAACCTGCCGCTAGATCTCGTAACAGACGGTGAGGACTAGGAGGAATAACAACAGCTATAAAAGGCAAACCCGATGTAAGAGGAGGGAAATCTTCCCCTACTCCCAATCCAAACCAAGGGTCGGAAAAGGGCCAATTGAACTCAACTGGTCCTCCAAAGGGCTGCTCAAACAGAACCGGTCCCTCATCGGGAAACTCGGAAACGATGGGCTGCTGGGGTTCAGCAGAGGACTGAGAAGACTTTGATGAATCGTCCGTATATGGACTACCAGTAGACGAAACCGAAGGTTCCGCCACTGTGACAACAATGAAAAAAGATCAAGCACAACACACACAGGCTGAAAAAGAGTCAAGATACACAATCAAATGGCCAACAAGCAAAATCTAACAGGGCGTGTGATCGCGGGTGATTTATTTTACCACATTGAAACTTAGAAACTTCACCGTTTCATGTTTTAAGAGTCAAGAAACGGATGAAAGGTGACTCTATCTCTTTCAGTTTTGAAGCAAGCGTGAAAGGACAAGTGCTTGGTGATCCTTTCAAATTTAAAGAGTCAAAAAAGATCAAATGACTACTTAGGAATACTATGCAAAGGGTGTACCAAATAACCGTGAACTGCAATATACACATTGGTTTCAAAATGAAAGAGAAATCAACCAAGGACTTAACGTACATGCAGGGAATCTCCCCGAATGCTGTGTCTGGTGTATCACGGGTATAGGGCGGTAGACTCGGCTTCCTATGGATAAAGGAGAGAAACCTAGTGGGGTCTCCCTTTATATACTCGATGGTATGGGGAGCACAAGTCCATACTAGTGCTGTCTAAGGCCAAGAGGCGAACGACAGCTACTAGGTTTAAAGACGCCGGAACACGTCTCTAGCCTAGACCTCTAAATGTTGCATTAATGTTTCAATGCTGCCTTAGTGTAAATTGAATAAATTTTAATGTTTATCTTCAATTACGTTTCAGTTTTCAGGCCCTAGTGAGTGTGATGTCTCAAAATCTCCTAAATGCACACTATATGCCACAGTATATCATTTCATTCGATGAAAGCTAATTATGAGAGAGTTGAGAGCTTTTCCCACAAATAAAATGATCAGAAAACAACCAACAAAGTCTCTAATGCAGCTAATGTAAACCAAAAACTTTTCTCTCAAAGTCACTAATCACTAATAACACCGAAAAGATTTTAATTTGCACTAACTAGTCGAAAGAAAAAGAGATTTTTATATTTTCAATGTTTAATAGCAAAGTGCACTAAACAGAATGAAAACTAATGAAAAGAACAATTTGAGAAGTGATGAGGAAAGAGAAAAACACACAAATTTCACTCAATGCAAACACACAATCAGATCTCCAAATTGACAAAACAGTCCCTTAAAACCAAGAGAATCCCAAAGACCCAAATGGACCATGTAATCTAGGCCCAAAACGAGGCAAAGCGCAATTCAAATGAAGAAGAGAACAAACACTCAAATAACGCAATAAAATGATGAACAACCGCCAAATGAATGTAAAGAAGCAATCACAAGGTCGACTGAACAAATAGAAACCAAAAACTCCCAAGGGAGGCGCGACACACAAGATCACCTAGATGCCCTAGGGCTAGAATGTGAAATCGATGGAAACGGGCAAACAACCAAAGGACGAAGGTCACAGCCAGTCAAACAAGGCTCCAGAACACTCAAGCAGTTGAAAAAACAAAACCAAACACACTGATCAAGCTCAGGAAGGTCAAAACAGGGCAAACCCTAGTACCTCACAGGATTGGCGCGACTGTGAGGCTGAAACTAGCGCCATAAACGAATTGGCGTGGGTAATACACTAGCAACCTGCGCCAATGGGCACGACTGTCAAGCTGTAAAGCGCGCCAGTCGAGTTTGCTAAGGAAAAATAAAAAAACACTCCAATAAGCAGACCAGTGATGATCAAGCTGACCAAAAGCCAAAATCACAAAAAGAGCCAGCCAAAAGAGCCGAACAAGCAAGCAGGATCGAGAAACAATCGAAAAGACAAGACAATACTCCAAGCGTTCAGTTTACAAACTAAACCGGAGATTGACTGAAGCAGCTTTGATCTACTCCGCAATTGCAGAGCAAGAGCATTTCGAAGGCTATCTGGCTAACTTCAGGCTCCGTCTATAGCTTACAAAGAAAAACAATAACAAGCTAGACGCTCCCCAGCTGAGTCGCCAATTTGTTGTGGAGGTAAATCCCCTCTGTGGACAGAGGCGATCCCTACTAGCCCAGACCGGGTCTAGCAACAATTGTTCAAGCTATAGTGCAGGTTCCTAATTGCAAATAAACCAACTAGCAATGAAGGCTTACCTGGAATCCAACGCTGTCGCTTGTAGAGAAAGTAGCGCTCCTGTTCCTTAGCTCCGGCAGATCAAAATCCTCACGATCTCCATGTTCGGACACCTGCACACGCAAGAAACAAAACAAACGCAAGCGTAAAATCCAGTATATGAAACTATATGTCAGTCAGAGAAGACATAACTCATAATCATAATCAACAACAGAAGTGGAACCATAACCAATAGTTGCTTATCATTAATCAATCAAAGAAGAATACAACCATAGCTCTAACGCTGAATTCTCCTTCGGAGGGTCGCCAGCAGAACACGTCTCGAAAAAGCCTGTCGGGGATGAGACAAACCTCTCTCTTCGGATGTCTCGACAATGATCTCCTTGCTTGGATTTGGCCTTAAGGGAATGAATCAAGGCTCTTACAGCATAAGGCTCTGATGGCTCTTGGGAACTTGGAGACTAGCTTGCAAAGGAGATGAGCAAGCTTTTATAGATGGAGGAAGGGGAGTTGGGATCCCTATAATCATGGGATTGGCCCTATCCTCAAGGAAACTTCCATGAGAGGTGGAAAACTACTTCCTTTACATGGAGATCCGGAGCCAAACCTCCCAACTCAAATTAGATACCAGTTTCTGGATCAGTTAGGACGAAACTTCCACCATTTATTTTTAAAAAACACTCCTTAAAATGGCTGGCGTGCGTGCGACTCTGAGACAGAGTGCCAATTGGCGCGCCCTCTTTGAAGGATTTCCCCCATTGGCGCGAGTACTAAACTGGCTGCCCGCGCCAATGCAAAAAGGGGTGTTTTTAGGGTTTTTTACAAGGAGTTGCCTTCAGGGAAATGAAAGTACATGTTTAGGGGAATGCCATGAAAGTGTTTTCAAGTTATGTCACTGCTCACAGGTCACGGAATAAGCCCTCCAATTGTGCGGGATGGGGAATTGCAAGGACGGTGACAAATTGCTGTGTAACACCAGGGTCTACCGAAGCTTCTGTGCGGAGAAGCTGCGAACACTATTGTGTACATACAAAAACTGATGCTCGCATTCTGCTCTGGACTCCAAAACTCCCGAAGAGGTTTTCACTCGTAAGAAACCTGACGTCTCACATTTTAGAGTTTTTGGATGTCCTGTTTATTTTCATGTGCCGAAAGAGAAGAGGAGAAAGATGGATTCTTCTGGGAAGAAGGGAGTGTTTATGAGCTACAACGAAACCTTGAAGGTCTATAGAGTCTGTGTGCCTGGTCAAAGGGAAGTGGAGACATGCCACCTTTGACGAAGATGCTTCCCTAAGGAAAGTAGTCAATCTTCCAAGATCTGAGGAAGATCATGAAGCAAGGCTTGGAAATCAAGAAGAACTGAAGGATGAGATGATGATTGATGCTGAAGGACCGATGGACCCGATTGATCCACCTCCTTCACTGGGGAAGAGACCATCATGGCTCAAGGACACTCTCGAGGATGCCGAGTGACATATGGCCTCCAAGGGGGACATTCCATGAAATCAAGAAGCGAAATAGATACCAAGGGTATCTAGCAGCCATGAGTACTATTGTACAATCTGAGCCTGGATCTTTTGAGGAAGTCGTAAATCATCAAGTCTGGAAGGATGCTATGCACGAAGAATATGAGTCCATATTGAAGAATGATGTTTGGGATGTGGTTCCAAGACCGGAGGACAAAGTAGTTGCCACCTCGAAATGGCTCTACAAGATCAAGCATGGATTTGATGGATGTGCTGAAAAGTTCAAGGCAAGATTCGTTGCCTGTGGCTTCTCTCAAAAGGAAGGCATATAATATGATGACATATTTTCACCTGTGGCTCGATATACCGCCATCCGATCTATCATAGCCCTTGCTGCTATGCAAGGATGGAGTCTTCATCAGATGGATGTGAAGACCACATTTCTACATGGTGCAATAAAGGAAAAGGTGTATGTAGAGCAACCTCTGGGGTTCAAAGTCCAGGATCGGGACACCCATGTCTGCAGGTTGAAGAAAGCCCTCCATGGGTTGAAGCAAGCACCCAGAGCTTGGTACGAGAGGATAGATAGCTACCTACTGAAGTTGAGCTTCACTCGTAGTAATGCTGATATGAACCTTTACTTCAAGGTTGATAGAGATAAGCCTCTCATTCTGGTGCTATATGTGGATGACCTCTTCCTGACAGGTGCTAACCCTCTCATTCATCAGTGCAAGAGGGAGCTCGCTGCTGAGTTCGAGATGAAGGACCTAAGACTGATGCATTACTTCCTAGGCCTGGAGGTCTGGAAGAGACCTGGCGAGATTTTCCTTTCTCAAGGAAAATACACTGTGAAGCTTCTGGAAAGATCTGGTATGGTGAAATGTAAGTCCGTGTCAACACTGATGGAGCTCAACTTTAAGAAGTTGAGTGGCAACGCTACTATGCCCGTGTTAGCAAATCCTACAGAATATCGTCAACTTGTAGGGGCCCTGATGTTCTTAGTGAACACTTGTCTGGGCATATGTTTTGCAGTGAACACTTTGAGTCAATAGATGTTTGAGCCTCATCACACTCACTGGATTGGTGCCAAGAATATTCTAATATATCTTCGGGACACGATAAACCATGGGTTGAGATACACTGTCGAGACTGTGACATTCCTTGGATATACTGATGCTGATTGGGGTAGCAGTGTGGTGGATCCTAAAATCACATCGGGATGTTGCTTCACACTTGGATCTGCTTCGATATCATGGATGAGAAAGAAGTAGAAGTCGGTGGCTTTGAGCACCACAGAGGCCGAATACATTGCAACGAGTATGGCCTGTTATGAAGTAGTTTGGTTGCGAAAGCTCTTCAGTGAGTTGTGTTGGAAATGTTGTCATTGATGGCAAAGGAGATGGCAAAGGAGGAGCACCTGAAACAGCAACAAGGCAGCAGTGAGGTAGCAGAGACAGCAAAAAGAGAGGTAAGGAGTAGTACCAGTCAAGGAGTAGAGGACAAGCAGTGAATTGAAGCAGAATTGTCCAAGAGACAGAATAGATTGTCCTCTTGTTTTCATGAACAAGAGGGTTTTATAAGTAATTTCAATTAGCATAAATGAGGAATCTGTTTAGTGGCTCTGAGGAGATGAGAGAATTGATATAAGTCTGCTTCCATATTATTCGAAAGGATCGATCCTCCAAGAGAAAGCCGAACTGTAATATGAAATCCTATGTTACTGACAGATAGTATCATGCCTATATATTTCTTGTGGAAGCGGGAGTTAGACCTTCAAAGTTTGTGAACATTGAAAACCCTGTGCAAAAGGGTAGATTTGTAATTCTGTGCACGATCGAGCAAACTGATGTGGGTTCGTAAATAAGGGCTTACATATGTATTAAGATTTGATGCGCTCTGAAATGAATTGATTGCATACGGTTTCATTCGATTTAACTCTAAGCGTAGAGCATTTTGAGTTGTACGAGAATGTGCGATAGTTAAAATACCCCCGGACGACTTCTATGTACTCACCATTGAAAGAGGTTTGATACCCTTTAAGTTCTGAGTTAAATTATTGTGTAGGGTGCCGAAATGTTAGCCCCTGTATGGAGAGGTTTTCTCAGAATCCTAGTGACACTAATATAATCCTGTGCGAGTGCTATGGAGCAGAATGCGATGAATATTTACAGCATAATGAAATATGAATGCAGTGAGGAAGTAAAGGACCATAACCTCGAAGCGGAATAGTAATATATAATGAAAGGAGCGAAGTGTTAGAAGCGGAACTCAGAAGACGGAACTCTGACTAATGAACAGTAAAGGGGGTTTCCGGTTTTCATCGCACCACCTTTGTGGGACGAGCGGTAATTGCGAATTCGGAGCGATTCCATATACTGGAGGACACGTGGGATGCGATGGATTTTCAAAACCGCCCCATCGCACATTAATGTTTGACTGAGGAGATAGTGCGATATCAACGAAAATCGTCGATCTAGAGGAAGGCTCATTGAACGGCGATCACATTCGGAAGTAGCTCGAAGGATAACCCAAGGTATGGCGCACATATTTAATTGAGCCATCGCTTATATATGTGGTCCCGGAGCCAAAGGTACGTTATAAGTGGTTCAGTTGAATTAAAGCTCGAGATATATATTTAAGATTTCCAAGGTCCGAACATTTGAGTAAGCATTATATATTTAAGTGGGGAATGTAATATAGTTTGATGTTACAAAGGTTATAAAACCGTGACCATACTTATGTTGGGCGCTAAACAAAAGTCACAGATTATTAATAGTTTTTAATGCTTAACTCGGGGAATATGCATACATGGTGATATATTTATATATTGTGCTAAAGTCAAAACCTATATGAAATGAGGTGCATGTTGGGCATACGTTAAATTGAATACATGGGTCTTCACAACTGGTGGGGAACATATATATATGATGATATATATACTACACTGGTATTTAATATAGTGGGTTTATAAAGTTCATAGATTGGGTTTATTACAAGAGCCTGCAAGAACGAAAGAGAGAGAGACAGCAGCAGAAAAATGGTACAGGAAAAAGATGAATTGAAATTGTAATGTTAATTTCAGCTATTAACTTTAAGCTCATATATGAACAGAGAACGTAAGCAGACAGCCCAAGAACAGAGATTGGTAATGAACAAACATCGCCCAGATTCATATGTCTTTGAGAATAAAACCTGAAAAGCAGTTGTATATGTAGCTGGTGCACACAAGTACAGTGAATAGATGAATAGACACAAGGTGAACCAAAATATTCAGAACAGTCACTCAACAGCAGCAGAAAAGACAAATCCAGTAAAGCCAAAGTCCAGTAAAGGAGCTTAGTGGAACTAAAATGTGTAACTGAAAATGTAAATATTTTTGTTTTATATTGATTGTGATGCAAAGGCAAGTATCCTAAGGAAAAGAAAAATCCCACTGCAGCATGGAAATTTGTACATATTGTTATAATTTTAAAAAGATTTGGATAAAGGAATGAGAAGACAGAAGCCAAAGAGTCATGGCTAATCACTCCAAATTCCTTGTGAAATACAAACAGTCATGTGAGGAACTCTATATATAACATCAACTTGATATGCATAAGAGTGAGAGAGAGAGAGAGTAAGGATAGAGAATGAAAAGCATAGAAGATTGAGGCAGAGAAGATAAGGAAGAGAGGAGAAGAAAGAGATGCTACAGAACAGAGTTGATATCTGAGGTAAATCAACAAATATTTCTTTTGATAAATTGAGGAAGTTGGAGCTTCCCTATCAGGTTGAAGTTTGATAGCTGTCAGTTGTAGCTGACTGAGGTTGGAGCCTCCTGTAGGTTGGTGCCTGCAGAAAATTGAAGGTAGTTGGAGCTTCCTTGCAAATTGCAGCTTGAAGAATTGAGGTTGAAGCCTCCTGTAGGTTGGTGCCTGCAGAAAAATAGTGGTGAGAGGGAGTTGGAGCTTTCCTTTGCATCACAACAATAATAAGATGTGGTTTTCTCCCTTTATGGGCTTCCACTTATATTTGTTGTCTCTATCTGTGTTGCCTATGTACTGAGATGATTTACTAAATCTACTTAATGTTTGCTCCTCTCATAATAAGTTTGATGTCACATTAATTGAATACTTGCTGCAACATATTAAGACTGTTCATATACTAAGGTTGATTATAAAAGCAAGCTGTAAATAAGCTGATGAGAAATTTGTAAAGCTCATGTATGTGTTAAACTAATTCACCCCCCCCTCTCAGTTTAACTAAGAATTCAACAATTGGTATCAGAGCCAAGTTCCTTTGTACCAGTTTAACAACTGAAAGGAGATTCTAGGTTCGTGATGGCTAGTGTGCTAGTGATGCTCAACCAGCAAGTTCTTTTCTTTATGCCTCTATAATTTTTTTTTTTTTGAAAATCTGTGGATGAGGACATACATAATGTCTCTAGGAATAGAAGTTTGGGGTGCTGTGGAATTAGGATATGCCCCAAAGGCAACTGACTCATAAAAGGAATCCAAACAAGATTTTGTAGCCAACACAAAAGCCATGAATGCCATCTTAAATGGATTGTGTGAAGCAGATTTTATCAAAGTAATGCACAAATACACTTCCAAAGAAATGTGGGACACTCTGGAGAATATTCATGAGGGAGACAAGAAGGTAAAGACTGCCAAACTTCAAGTCTATAGAGCCCAGTTTGAGAACTTAAAAATGGATGATGATGAAGACATTGCTAGCTTATTTCTAAGGGTTGCAGAAATAGTAAATAACATGAAGGCTCTAGGTGAAACCATAAAAGAAGTTGTACTTGTTCAAAAGATTCTATGATCTCTTCCACCCAGGTTTAATCCCAAGGTGTCTGCAATAGAAGAAACAGCAGATTGGGAGACCTTTACCATGAACCAACTACCTGGAAATCTAATAGCATATGAAATGAGGCTCCCACAGAAGAAGCCAATTACGAGGGAGGTAGCCTTTAAAACAGAAAAGAAGAAAGAAGAAGAGGAAGACATATGTTCTTGCTCGGATGAAGAGGAAGAAAAATTCATCAAGAAACTAGATAGAGGCTCAGGTAAATACAAAGGTAAAATTCCTTTCAAATGCTTTAACTGTGGAAGAGTTGGACACTATGCAGCTAAGTGTCTTCACAAGAAAGTAAGGAATCAGGCCCAAGAGTCAGACAAAAATACATTAAAGAACTGGGAGAAAGGAAAGAAGTTCAGCAGAAAATCCTTCTATGATCAACAAGAAAACAATACATTTGAAGACTCAGATGAACCCTCAAGTGAAGAAGGAACCTCTGAATTTTTATTGATGGCCATTGAAGAACTTGAAGGACTCCGCTAGAGATGAAGAAGAAGAAGGTGAAGTAGACCTTGAGGGGGAGCTAAGAAGTGCTCTGGAGGAGATTGACAAACACAAACTGAATTGCAGGGGACACATTGCTGCATATTGTCATGCAAGAAGGAGTAATTCAAACCAGCAAAAGATGCAAATAGTAAAGATATTGTCTCAAACAAACAAATGGAGAAGACAACCTTACATCAGGTATGCAAATAGTTTCTATGGTTACTGTTTTTATTGTAAGGAATTTGGCCATAAGATCATTGAGTGTAGAAAGTATGGACAAAGATTGATGTTCAACACCTCAAGGAGGTTTATGAATCAAAGAAATTTTGTTCATACTCACAATTCTGCAAAAATTATGACCGAGTGCTGTGTATGCAATCAAGTTGGACATATTCCTTCCAAATGTCCTCTCATAAGAAGTAGTTCTTCATCTCACAAAAGATACCAAACAAAAGGATGCTTCTAGTGGATAAAGAAGGTAAATAAATGTGACTTGGCTCTAACTACTCAAGACCTGAAAAGACAGTGGTATTTGGATAGTGACTGCTCAAAACACATGAATGGAGACAGAAGTAAGTTTATAACTCTTGATGAAAAGAAATCAGGCAATGTTACTTTTGGCAATGATAAATCAGGGAAAATAAAAGGAAAAGGCTAAGTTAGCCTAAAAAATGGCAGAGGAAAGGCCCAAGATGTACTATTTGTAGATGGGCTGAAAGCAAATTTGCTGTGTGTCAGTAAAATGTGTGATAAAGTGTTGAGGAGGTAAATCCCCTCTGCGGACAGAGGCGATCCCTACTAGCCCAGCAGGGGTCTAGCAACAATCAAACAATGTTACGACGCAAGTTCCTAGTTACGAATGGAAATACTAGAAATAGAAGCCTACCTGGATTCCAATGCTATGATCTGAAGAAGAAGCGTCCCCGTTCCTCAGCCTCGGCAGATCACAATCCCTCCACGATCTCCACGGATGAACACCTGCACATGGAAGAAACAAACAGATACAAGCATAAAATCCGGCATATGTAACTAAACATCAGTCAGAAAGGATGTTACTCATATTAACATGATGGAAAACAGAGTGGAACCATAATCATAATCATCTATTAAATAACAAATGAAGAGAGATTACAACCAAGTTCTAACGTCGCGGTCTCCTTCGGATGTGTCTCCAGTCATCCACGTCTCGCAAAGCTCGCCAAGGAAAGGGAAAACCTCTCCAGAGTCTCTCGACGATGGTCTCCTTACTTGAGTCGGCCTTAAGGGAAAAAGAGGGCTCTTTACAGCACAAAGGCTCTTGGGAATATGGAGATTCAAAGCTTAGGCACTTCCATACTAGCTTGCCATGGGATTGAGCAGGCTTTTATAGATGGGGAAGGAGGGAGTTGGGATCCCTATTATTTTGGGATTGGCCCTATCAACAAGGAAGGTTCCATGGGAGGTGGCAAAACTACTTCCCTTCCATAGAACTCCCGCAACCAAACCTCCCAACTCAAGATAGGCAATGGTTTCTGAGTTTGTTGGAACTCAACTTCCGCCATCTTTATTTAAAAAACAGTCCTTAAATTGGGTGGCGCGACTACTGCTCTATGACATAGCGCCAGTTGGCGCGACCTCTTTGCAGGATTCTCCCCATTGGCACGAGTACTGAACTGTCTGCCCGCGCCAATGCAAAAAGGGATGTTTTTCATTATTTTTGCAAGGAGATGTCTTCAGGGCAATTAAAGCTCATGCTTAGAGGAATGCATTGATGATGTTTTCAAGGCATGAAAATGTTCACAGGTCACAAAATGGGTCCTCCATTATGCGGGACGGGGAATGGTAGGGACGGTGACAAATTACTGTGTAACATAAAGGTTGTGAAGTTCTTTTTAGAGCACAATATTGTGAAGTCAGATCAAGCACCACAGGTAAGACTCTGCTCAAAGGAGTTCGAACAGAGAGTAATGTTTACATTTTGAAAGAGGAAGATGAAGCATGTCATCTTAGCAAACTTGAGGAGTCATGGTTATGGCATAAAAGGTTGGGACATCACAGCTTCAATCACATCATCAGACTAAGCAAGAAGAAAGCTGTTAGAGACATGCCATAAATAAAAAGGCCTTCTAATACCATCTGCAAATCTTGTCAACTGGGCAAACAGACCCACACACCATTTAAGGCCAAAGATGAGTTATCAACAAGAAGACCACTCCAGCTTGTGCACATGGACCTGTGTGGACCTGCAAGAACTAAAACTCCAAGTGGAGAATCATACTTCATGCTAATAATTGATGACTTCTCCAGAATGACATGGGTGGAATTCCTCAAGAATAAATCAGAAGCTCTGGAAAAATTCAAGATATTCAAAGCATTAGCAGAAAATAAAACAGGGTGCAAATTAAAATGCGTCAGATCGGACAGAGGAGGTGAATTCACATATTATGACTTTGCTAACCTATGCAATGAACACGAAATAAAACAACAATTTACTATTGCAGGGACACCTCAGCAGAATGGAGTAGCAGAGAGAAAAAATAGATCTGTAAAGCAAATTTATAGAGCCATGATTCAAGAGAGTAATATTCCTCAAACCTTCTGGGAAGAAGCAGTACACACAGTCGTGCATATCCTTAACAAAGCTCACTTAAGGCCAAGCAGTGACAAGACTCCCTATGAACTATGGCATGGGAAACCAGCTTCAATCAATCATTTTAGAATCTTTGGAAGCAAGTGTTACATAAAGAATAATGATGAAAATCTTGGGAAATTTGATGCAAGAGCAGATGAAGGGATATTTCTAGGATATGCTTCCAAAAGTAAAGGATACAGGTGTTACAACAAGACTCTTCGAAAAATAGTAGAAAGCATTGATGTGATATTTGATGAAGAACTTCCAAACAATACAAAAGATATAGACTGCAACAGTCCATCATATAACCATGAAGAAGAAGACCAAGATGATGATGAAACAAGCAAGAAAACATAAGATGCTGAACTGAGCCCTAAAGCCCCTTCCAGATACAATCAGAAGAACCATCCTGAAGATCAGATCATAGGAGACAAGAAAAAAGCGGTCCAGACAAGAAGGAAACTAATTGAACAGACATAAGAGGTATACATAGCCATGTTATCAAAAATAGAGCCAAAGAAATTTGAAGAAGCCAACAAGGACAAGTCTTGGGTAAATGCTATGAATGAAGAATTGGACCAAATTGAGAAAAAAAATACCTGGGAGCTAGTTCCTAGACCCACTGAGAAAAATGTCATAGACTCAAAATGGGTATTCAAAAATAAAATGAATGAGGAAGGACAGGTAATCAGGAATAAAGCTAGACTTGTCTGTAAAGGATATTCATAGATCGAAGGACTTGATTACGATGAAACATTTGCCCCAGTAGCCAGAATGGAAGCCATCAGAATTTCTCTAGCCTTTGAATGCTACCAAGACTTCAAGGTATATCAAATGGATATGAAATCTGAATTCCTAAATGGAGATCTAGAAGAAGAAGTCTACATGGAACAGCCAGAAGGTTTCTCTTTAACAGACAAAGAAGACTATGTGTGTAGGCTGAAAAAGGCTCTATATGGACTAAAACAGGCTCTTCGTGCTTGGTAATCAAAACTGGATAAATATTTGCAAAAACAAGGCTTTAAGAGAGGTGGAGTAGACAACAATCTATACATAAAAGCCCATGAAAATGAACTCCTGATTGTTGTAGTTTATGTTGATGACATTATGTTTGGAAGCAACAGAGATGAACTATCAAAAGCGTTTGCTGAAGAGATGAAATCATAATTTGAGATGTTCATGATTGGAGAACTCAGTTTCTACTTAGGACTTTAAATTCAACAAAAAAACATAGGTACATTCATATCACAAGAAAAATACTTAAAAGAAATATTGAAAAAGTTCAAAATGGAGGACTGCAAACCTGTGTCAACTCCCATGATCACGGGATGCAAGATGTGTGCTGATGATGGATCTTCTGATATAGATAAAAAAAATCTACAGATCCATGATAGGTAGTCTTCTGTATCTGACAGCATCAAGACCAAACATCATGCTAGCAGTAGGACTAGTGGCTAGATATCAAGCAGCACCTAAACAAAATCACCTTCTTGCAGTCAAAATAATATCCAGATATCTACAAGGAACAACACAGTATGGACTTTGGTATCCTAAACGAAAAAGCTTCACTTTGACATCATACACAGATGCAGATTAGGCTAGCTGTGTGGATGAAAGGAAAATCACAAGTGGAGGTGCATTCTATTTAGGAGAAAGTCTGGTGGCATGGTTAAGCAAGAAACAAACATCTATCTCTCTGTCTACATCAGAAGCAGAATATATAGCAGCAACAGCGTGTTGTACACAAGTCATGTGGATGAAGAAAACCCTCCAAGACATGAAGGTAAGCATTGATGAACCTCTCTCAATCAAATTTGATAATACAAGTGCTATAAGTATATCTAAAAATCCTGTGCTTCACTCAAAAACTAAACATATCCCAATCAAGTATCATTTTCTCTGAGAACAAGTGGCTCAGAAGATAGTCAAACTAGAGTATGTACCAACAAAAGAACTGACAAAAGATATATTTACCAAACCTCTTGCTAGAGAACCATTTGAATATTAGAGAGATAGACTAGGGGTAGTATCTGTAGATGCTACTCTCTGATATGAAGAGAAAGCACAGTTTCAGGGGGAGAACAAAAACGAAACTATAATTCCAGGGGGAGATCAGCCAACAAGGAAATCATGAAACAGGTCCTCAAGATCAAAGGATTATGGAAAGAATACATCAAACATAAAAGATTCAATGAAAAGGCTAAAGGGTCAGTATTTTGGATTTAATCCAAATTTTGGAGCAGCAGGGTACAAATTCAGAGGATCTCAGTGAGAGGAAATGCAAGAAATGTTGAAAAAGGATAAAAACAAAGGATCAAAGGATAGAATCTACACTAAGAAATGTGCAACCCCTTGTCATTGATGTCAAAGGGGGAGGAAGAGCTAGCAACAGAAGGAAGGGTCATAAAGGAAAATAGAGGAAGTATTGGATTATCGGTGGATGTGTTACCATCAATGCCAAAGGGGGAGACTGTTGGAAATGTTGTCATTGATGGCAAAGGAGATGGCAAAGGAGAAGCACCTAAAATAGCAACAAGGCAGTAGTGAGGTACCAGAGACAGAAAAAAGAGAAGTAAGGAGTAGTACCAGTCAAGGAGCAGAGGACAAGCAGTGAATTGAAGTAGGGTTGTCCAAGAGACAGAATAGATTGTCCTCTTGTTTTCATGAACAAGAGGGTTTTGTAAGTAATTTAAATTAGCATAAATGAGGAATCTGTTTAGTGGCTCTGAGGAGATGAGAGAATTGATATAACTCTGCTTCCATATTATTCGAAAGGATCGATCCTCCAAGAGAAAGCCAAACTATAATATGAAATCCTGTGTTACTGACAGATGGGATCATGCCTGTATATTTCTTGTGGAAGCGGGAGTTAGACCTTCAAAGTTTGTGAAGATTGAAAACCTTGTGCAAAAGGGTAGATTTGTAATTCTATGCACGATCGAGCAAACTAATGTGGGTTCGTAAATAAGGGCTTACATATGTATCAAGATTTGATGCGCTCTGAAATGAATTGATTGCATACAGTTTCATTCGATTTAACTCTAAGCATAGAGCATTTTGAGTTGTATAAGAATGTGCGATAGTTAAAATACCCCAGGATGACTTCTATGTACTCACCATTGAAAGAGGTTGGATACCCTTTAAAGTTCTGAGTTAAATTATTGTGTAGGGTGCCGAAATGTTAGCCCCTATATGGAGAGGTTTTCTCAGAATCCCAGTGACACTAATATAATCATGTGCGAGTGCTACAGAGTAGAATGCGATGAATATTTACAGCATAATGGAATATGAATGCAGTGAGGATGTAAAGGACTAGAACCTCGATATGGAATAGTAATATATAACGAAAGGAGCGAATTATTAGAAGCAGAACTCGAAAGACGAAACTTTGACTAATGAACAGTAAAGGGGGTTTCCGGTTTTCATCACACCACCTTTGTGGGATGAGTGGTAATTGTGAATTCAGAGCGATTCCATAGACTGGAGGACATGTGGCATGCGATGGATTTTCAAAACCACCCCATCGCACATTAACGTTCGACTGAGGAGGCAGTGTGATATCAACGATCATCGTCTATCTGGAGGAAGGCTCATTGAATGACGATCGCATTCGGAAGTAGCTCAAAGGATAACCCAAGGTATGGCACACATATTTAATTGAGCGATCGCTTATATATGTGGGCCCGGAGCCAAAGCTACATTATAAGTGGTTCAGTTGAATTAAAGCTCGAGATATATATTTAAGATTTCCAAGGTCCAAACATTCGAGTAAGCATTATATATTTAAGTGGGGAATGTAATATAGTTTGATGTTACAAAGGTTATAAAACCGTGACCATACTTATGTTGGGCGCTAAACAAAAGCCACAAATTATTAATAGTTTTTAATGCTTGACACGGGGAATATGCATACATGGTGATATATTTATATATTGTGCTGAATTCGAAACCTATATGAAATGAGGTGTGTGCTGGGAATAAATTAAAGTGAATACATGGGTCTTCACAATTGGTGGGGAACATATATATATGCTGATATATATACTACGCTGGTATTTAATATAGTTGGTTTTATAAAGTTCACAGATTGGGTTTATTACACGAGCCTACAAGAACGAAAGAGAGAGAGACAGCAGCAGAAAAATGGTACAGGAAAAGGATGAATTGAAATTGTAATGTGAATTTCAACTATTAACTTTAAGCTCATATATGAACAGAGAACGTAAGAAGGCAGCCCGAGAACAAAGATTGGTAATAAACAGACATCACCCAGATTCATATGACTTTGAGAATAAAACCTGAAAAGCAGCTGTATATGTAGCTGGTGCACACAATTACAGTGAACAGATGAATAGACACAGAGGTGAACCAAAATATTCAAAATAGTCACTCAACAACAGGAGAAAAGACAAATCCAGTAAAGCCAAAGTCCAGTAAAGGAGCTTAGTGGAATTGAAATGTGTAACTGAAAATGTAAATATTTTTGTTTTATATTGATTTTGATGCAAAGGCAAGTATCCTAAGGAAAAGAAAAATCCCATTGCAGCATGGAAATTTGTACATTTTGTTATAATTTTAAAATGAGTTGGATAAAGGAATGAGAAGACAGAAGCCAAAGAGTCATGGATGATCACTCCAAATTTATTGTGAAATACAAACAGTCATGCGAGGAACTCTATATATAATATCAACTTGATATGCATAAAATAGAGAGAGAGAGTAAGGGTAGAGAATGAAAATCATAGAAGATTGAGGCAGAGAAGATAAAGAAGAGAGGAGCAGAAAGAGATGCTACAGAACATAGCTGATATCTGAGGTAAACTAGCAAATATTTCTTTTGATAAATTGTGGAAGTTGGAGCTTCCCTATCAGGTTGAAGCTTGATAGTTGTCAGTTGTAGCTGACTGAGGTTGGAGCCTCCTGTAGGTTGGTGCCTGCAGAAAATTGAAGGGAGTTGGAGCTTACTTGCAAGTTGTAGCTTGCAGAATTGAGGTTGAAGCCTCCTGTAGGTTGGTTCCTGCAGAAAAATAGTGGTGAGAGGGAGTTGGAGCTTGAATTTGCATCACAACAATAATAAGATGTGGTTTTCTCCCTTTATGGGTTTCCACTTATATCTATTGTCTCTATCTATGTTGGTTCCTGCAGAAAAATAGTGGTGAGAGGGAGTTGGAGCTTGAATTTGCATCACAACAATAATAAGATGTGGTTTTCTCCCTTTATGGGTTTCCACTTATATCTATTGTCTCTATCTGTGTTGCCTGTGTACTGAGATGATTTACCAAATCTGCTTAATGTTTGCTGCTCTCATAATAAGTTTGATGTCACATTAATTTAATACTTGCTGCAACATATTAAGACTATTCATATACTGAGGTTGATTATAAAAGTAAGCTGTAAATAAGCTGATGAAAAATTTGTAAAGCTCATGTATGTGTTAAACTGATTCACCCCCCCCCCCCTCTCAGTTTAACTAAGAATTCAACAATATGGTTCTAATGATATCCACTACGTTGGATGGCTCTATCGACCCATGCATCCTACCGATGCCTTCAAAAATTGATTCCTACAGAGATTAGATGCTTCTCTCACCAGCTGAGTTAGCTTATCAAGCCATCCAAATTACATCTGATCCCTCCACGGCTATGGTTTCGACCAAAGTTACAAACCTCCCGCCCATCACTGCTCTTTCTAAGGATCTCCTCGATGAAGTCCTACCCACAGATGAAGATATTCGGGAGATCATGTCTTTATAAGAATGACCTTGGGGAGAGTTCCACCATCGCGCTTCGATGTTCGATTCGGACATGATAACTATCAAATCCCATCTTTTGACCCACTTGAGACTGTTCCCTCCATTTACATGACTGTTCAAACTATTGATTGGAAGGGAACATGGGAAAAATTTCTAAGACTATGCTCATCGATATCTCGGTTGTGTCGTGGAAAACATTCAGATTGAATCATATTGCAATCCTGAGGAAATTACACACTTCACATCCCTTTTTAATGAATTCCATGATGTGTTTTCTTGGTCTTATGAAAAAATGCCTGACATAGATCCATCTATAGTCGAACATGAAATCAAATTTTATGACAATGCTAAACCTGTTCGACAGAGACTTCGACCTATCCACCCACGGAAAGAGGCCGCCATTAAAACTAAAGTCAAAAAACTTTTAAATGTTGGTTTTATCTATCCCGTTCTTTTGACAAAATGGTTTTCCAACCCGGTTCCCATAGACAAAAAAAAAGGCACCATTCGAATTTGTGTTGATTATCACGATTTGAATGCAGCTTGTCCAAAAGACAATTATACTACGCCGTTCATAGATCAAATCCTTGATGATTGCGCTGGATGTGAGTCTTTTTCCTTTATGGATGGTTTCTCAGGATATAACCAGATTGCAATTAAAAAGGATGACCAACATAAAACTGCCTTCATCTGTCCTTGGCGCACATTTTCGTATCGTAAACTCCCCTTCGGTCTGAAGAATGCAACAACAACTTTTCAAAGGGCTATGGACTACGCCTTTCACGACATTAGGCATATTGTACAAGCTTACTTGGATGACCTTCTGGCTCACTCCAAGAAGCGATCCCATCACCTTACGCATTTGAAACAATTCTTTGCTTGGTGTAGATTCTACAATATATGTCTAAATCCACATAAGTGCTTATTTTTTGTCGAGTCTGGATGCCTTATAGGTTTTATTGTCTCCAAGCATGGGTTCAGGGTTGATCCTGACAAGGTTAAGGCAATCATTGAATTACCTGCACCACATTCCATTCTGCAACTCCAACTTTTGCAAGGGAAGGCAACTCTTTACGTCATTTCATAGTCAACTATGTTGAGATGAAGAAAGGCTTTATGCATTTGTTAAAGAAAGGAACACTATATTTGTGGGATGACCAAGCTCAACTATCATTTGAGGCCCTAAAATGAGCACTCATTTATGCCCCACTTCTTAGTGCCCCCAACTACTCATGTGACTATCTCCTCTACCTGACAACCTCACCATCCTCACTTGGAATGGTCCTCGTTCAAGTTCACAATGACGATAGTGAACATGTGATATATTACTTGTCAAAAGGTCTCACCAGACCTGAACTCCGATATTCACATGTGGAGAAACTCTCTCTCGTGGTGGTCTTTGTTGTCACCCGACTCCATCACAATATATTATTATGGTAGACTACCATCATTGCTTTGGAGAATCCCATGCGACACATTTTATATCGCAAAGTTATTGGAGGAAAATATTCCAAATGGATTGTCATCCTCCAACAATTTGACTTGGTATTCACTGCTGCTAAAGCAAATAAATCTCTAGTCTTCACTGAATTATTGTCGGACCTTCCTAGAATCGACCCAAAAGAGGTAGCTCATGATCCATTTCCTGATGAATCTATCTACTTTGTCGATTCTTCTGATCCTTGGTATGGGGAAATTTTGGTCTACCTCCAAACTCAACACTTCCGCTCAACTCTCACGTCTGACAAACACCGTCGTATTCACCACCAAGAGAAAAATTATTTCGTGCTAAATGATACTTTATATTGTCGTGGTGTTGATACTATTCTTCGGCATTGTCTCACTTTTAACGAGGCAAGACGTGTTTTAAATGACTTCCACAGAGGGGCATGCGGCGATCATCTTTCTGGCATAGCTATTGCCCAAAAAATCTTGCGTGCAGGCTATTATTGGCCCACTTTGTTCTAATACTACATCACAGCGGTCCAAAAGTGCCATTCATGTCAAATTTTCATGAAGAAAATGCGTGCTCGCCCCTCCCCTATCCATCTAGTTGCCTGCATTGGTCATTTCGCTAAATGGGGAATATACTTCGTTACATGCAATCCCACTTCGGTAGACGGACACAACTACATTGTCATTGCAGTTGACTACTTCATGAAATGGGCACAAGCCATTCCCACTTTCAAGGCCAATGGAGAAACCACCACTTTGTTCCTGTTCAATCAAGTTATTTGTTGTTTCGGTGTACCCCTTTCAATTGTCACAGATCATGGGTCACATTTTCAAAACCATATGATGACGAAATTAACTTCCCTGCTAGGTTTTTGACAAGATTAGTCTTCTTCCTACTATCCACAAGAAAATGTTCAAGTTGAAGCCGTAAATGGAATCCTAAAAACCATGATTCATCAGTTAGTCGACAATCATAAAACCACATGGAATCAGAAGTTATATTCCGCGTTATGTGCATACCGTATGTTAGTCAAAACTGCCACAAGCTTCACGCCATTCCAGCTTGCATTTGGCCTGGAATTAGTACTTCAATCAAGTGTGAGATTCCATCACTCAAGCTCATTGTTAAACTCCTACCCGGCAACACCGCCACATAAGAGCGCTTGCTCTCGCTCGATCACTTGGAAAAGACTCGTCGATATGCCACACTAGAACTTGAAGCTCACCAGCACCGAGTCAAAGCTCAATATGACAAATTGGTCAAGCCTTGTTCTTTCCAAGAGGGTGATCTCATTCTACTCTACAATCAGAGACACGACCTCTTGGGGGAAAGAACCCTTCAACCATGATGGCTTGGTCCTTACATAGTCACCGAAGTCTTCTCAAAAGTAGCTTATGAACTTCAGGACTGTAATGGAATTCCACTCATGGAGCCCTGCAACGGGCTCTACCTGAAGAAGTATTTTGCCTAGTTCTTCACTAAGCATATGCTTTGTAATTTTATGTATATGCATTTTTCCTTTGTTTTGATGTCTCTGGATATTTTGGGTTTTTGAGTGCTTTTCTCATACACACTCTTTTCTTTTTTACACATATGCATTTTTCATCCTTATCATACATCGGATATGTGGATGATGCTAGTCGTCATACTAAGCACATTTCATCAGCTGTTTGGCTCCTCTACACACCAGAGTCGGAACTCCTTGGTTCTGGGTGAATCTTCCTGGGCAATTCCACCAACAACATTGTTGAGTATATGTCGGTGATCCAACTCCTCATGGAAGCTACATCTCATGACATCTCCAATCTAGTGGTCAAGTTAGATTCCTAGCTCTTAGTTATGCAGTTAAACAACCATTATCGCGTCTGTCATCTAGTCTTGTTACTTTATTTCTTAAGGGTGTGACTTTTAGAACGTCACTTTCAAACCATTGCGTTTGAGAACATTCCTAGAGAATTTAATGCATTAGCTGATTCATTGGTGAATTATGTGTTAGATTGGAATTTGTCACATTTGTTATAGAAAAGAGTCATATATGAGTGTATATTTTTTACCATAGAAAATACATAAACATTATAAAACACACGAGAAAAAAATCGTCAAAATATGTATATATATATATATATAGATATATATTTTGACAATTGTTTTCTCGTGTGTTATATATATGTGTGTGTGTGTGTGTGTGTGTGTGTGTGTGTGTGTGTGTGTATGTCATGTCCAATTTACATTACATGAAAAAACTTCTCAAAACTTGGGTGTTTTAAAAAATTGGCTGCGATAAGCCTCGCTATGACATTTACACATCTATCCATCCTTCCTACTGAGCTTGCTACTCAAAATAGCATAAAACTACTCTGGCTATCCTCCTCAAAGGCACCAAGTATCTCTCTCGAACACCCACTATATGCCACTGCAGAAGAATTAGGATCTCTCTCATGGGAAGAGGCGGCACACCCATACTTAAACCCTCTAGGTTTCTAGTAAGCTCATGCAAAATCTATGTTTCATCACCCTCTTCGGCGGCTTCTATAACCTTCGCTGTTTCACCAGCCCCAGGTAACTGCATTCCTTGCCTTGCATAGTGAGGGGCTCTAGCTGGACGGACAGGTGCCACATCTGTGTCAAGCAAAAAGCTTCATTTCAAAACATATTTTAACCCATTAACCAAAAATAAATAAAAAATGCATAAACATTCAAAATATACAAAAAATACTTCAAAATGCGTTGATCAAGCTCTTACCATCTAGGCCCCACTAAGTGCCTGGGGGAAATACCAACTCTGTATCTCCTGTATAGTTCATCCCTACATAGGGATAATATTCAATCATGATGATCTGGTCTTCAAGCCACTCGAAGAATCCCTCATCAAAACAGTGACGGATTCGACCCTCTCCAGTCCGCAGTATCAAAGCTGCCCAACGAGCCTGTCTTGGCTCCAGTGGGCCCAATGCATCTATGATAATTCTTGGCCTCATGGCTGGCACCTGCTCTATTATGAATGACATGATCAGTTTACCATACCCAAACTCTCTTTGGGTCCAAGTCTTACATGCTATCAGATCTACACGAACTCGGCAAACAACACCTTCACACTAGTCAAATACCTGGGGCTGCATACAATCCAGTGCTAACAACACCTGGGCCTTGGTGGCCACGTTCTTCCCGCTCATGCTCCCTTTTGCTCCAAATTCTCATGGTAAATAGCTTTCTACCTGCAAAAATCACATTTTCAGTGGATTAGTTTTTGGTTGGAACACTTTATAATGATAAAAAAACAAGTTCTTAAACCATATTTTCTGGCTAATGCAGGCTATAGTGCCCAACAGTGCGTGCTAAATCTCTATTTATTCTCGAGAAGAGCATTTAACGTGGGCACAACACTGAAAACCCGCATTAGCCGCTTAAATTTTTTAGGGCCTGCTAAAATTGATAATTTTGACCAACAAAAAGAACTAAAAACATAATGAAATGCTAGAGAAATGTTCAAGCTTTTACTTGGATCTTGCTGAATGAAAAACCGTTTCCAAGATCATCAACAATTGACAACTTAAGTTTCACCATTTTTTTACTCCAAAGCTCTATCATAGCACTCAACAGATTGAAAATGAAGGTCTGTAACCTTCTTATAGCCATTCTAGAGGTTAGACTGACTCATCTAGTCTGATAAAATTTGGTAAATTCATGATACATTTTTTCGCAACTATTGGTTTTTATATTTTAACAATGCTCTGATGGGTTTTGGTTTATCTGCAGATCTGACCATATTCGACCCAGTTATGAGCTTTCTTTTTAGGGATTTTTTCTAGCTCATAAAACTGAAAAAAACTTCGAGTTTATTTTGTCGGGCTTGTTAAACTACCACGACAGAGACATGTGAGCCATTATTTTCCTCTTTTTCAAAGCTCTTTAAACAGAAAAAGTGACCGAGTTTTTCTCCATGTGGCATCTGTTAACATTTTTTGTTATTTACTGGTAATCAGACGATTTCCTTCATGTTAAACTACGACTCATTCATTCACATGTATGGAAATATGCATTTTATTGAAGCGGCGACCAAGACCTTGGATCGAGGGCTACACCATTACAGTTGTGTTTCCTCCCCCAAGTTGTGATATTGTTTTTTGGAGACATCTTTTCAGTTTGATCATGTTATGACAGACACTTTTCATGTTATACTTATCAGTGGACATACTATTCATATCTCTATTTTAGAGAAATGTTGTGTAACCAGCTCCAAAAATAGAAGAAAAGAGATATCAACGCCTTAAAAATGAGCCACTTCGAGGGGGCAACCTCCAATACATTACATAAATGAACAATTCTTGGATGATACAATTTACAAAACATCCTTTCTATATATAGATCCATGTGGCCATATGTAATCCTATTAGGCCACGATGTCATCTACTGAGCCTAACAATATTTTTTAGAAGGCACACTAGCAACAAAATGGGGGTTACAAGGGTACAATAATAACAATAAAGGTTACACTAATAACGATAAGGGACTATCTTGTGTATAGGGACCTAACATGCCCCTATCCTTCAAAAGTGTTGTCCTCAGCGCTTGAGTAGCTACAGGTGCTTCTGTATAAACTTCTCATCCTCCCATGTAGAATATTCAGTGGGTAAGTTCTTCCACTTGATGAGATACTCTGAAATTGATCGATTTCGTAGTTGTCGAGTTCTTGTTTCTGTGACCGTTTCAGGTTCCAATATGAATTTTCCTTCCTCATCAAGTTCTGGCAATATTGTTTAAACTAGAAGATTTTCACCTATAACCTTTTTTATGCATGAAACATGGAAAACTGGATGCACTCGCGAAGAAGCAGGAAGCTCCAATTTCTATGCCATAGTACCAATCTTTTGCAACACCTTGTAAGGACCATATTACTTTGGCGATAATTTATTATCCTTCTTAGCCTGCTTGAGGGTCATTTGTTTGTATGGTTGTAGTTGTAAAAATACCCAATCTCCTACATCAAAACTTCTCTCGCTGCGATGTTGATCTGCCTATTGTTTCATTTGATTTTGTGCCAAATTTAGGTTATCCTTTAAGAGTTAGAGAACTTCTTGTTGATGCTCTATGTGATCTTCCACTGCTTGACCCTTCGAATTTTCCCTTAAATATGATGTGATAGATGGTGGATGATATCCATAAAGTTCCATAAATGGGGTCATATTTGCTGCAGTATGGAAGGAAGTTTTATACCACCATTCAGCGAGAGGTAACCACTTGACCCATTGTTCTTGTTTATCAGATACAAAACAACGAAGATATCCTTCCAAACATTTATTTACTATCTCAGTTTGACCATCAGATTGAGGATGATAAGATGAGCTATGAGCTAATTGAGTACCCAAACAAGAAAATAACTCCATCCAAAAATTTCCAGTAAAAATGGGATCTCTGTCACTCACAATAACCCTTAGGCTTCCATGTAGCTTTTTAATGATGTCCATAAATGTAGTAGCAACTATACTTGCTTTAAATGGATGAGATAATGCAAAAAAGTGTGCATACTTGGTAAGTCTATCAACTACCACCATGATAACACTCTTTCCTTCGGACTTAGGTAAACCTGTGATAAAATCCATTGAAATCTCCTCCCAACGTTGACTTGGAATGGATAAAGGTTGTAGAAGTCCCGGGGTCTTAATTGTCTCAAATTTATTCTGTTGGCAAACCAAACATTCCGCCACAAAATTTTGAATATAAGATTTAAGGCCATCCCAAAAAAATTCTTTCTTCACCCTGTGGTAAGTTTTTAAAAATCCTGAGTGTCCTCCTAAAGGAGAAGTGTGCAATTCCAGAAGAATCTTTTGTTTTAGTTGGGAATTCTTACAAAGATATAAGCGATCTTTGTACCATAAGGAATCATTTTTCCAACTAAATGTATTATATGTACTAGGATCTTGCTGCAAATTTTGAATGAGTGCCCATACATCTTTGTCCTTCTTCCATTCATCTCTTGCTTCAGTTATCCAATTTGGTTGGATAATAGAAATAGCACAAAGCAATGCTGTTAGTATGAATTCTAATGGAAAGACATTAAGCAGAAAAGTAAAGAGTTTGTTCCATGCATCCAACAGACAAGACAAGAACACGATTTTTGAATGAATTTTTATATTACAGGGCACCTGGGAGGAAACAAGAAGGTGTATCCAGATCTCCTCAATGGGATGGGTTCTTTGTAGTCCTCAGCACTTCAGATTTAAGCTTTCTCTCTCTTGTAGATGTTAGAAAACCCAATGTAGAAGATAGAGCTCAATGGGAGCAAAATGGTAGAAAATGAGACCAAGTGTATAGATCCAGAGTGATCTAATAGGAAACAAAAGGTGAAGAATGATGAGGAAAACCCTCCTATTTATAACAAAATATTGGGTCCTTCTAGATCTTGGTGCATGATTAAAATAATGTTAATCACATCTAGATCCACCTCTATGGAATATTTTATTATTATTTGTTGGAGGGAAAGGGTGTTTGACTTGGGTCAAATCCCTTGATTAGTGAAAATAAATAAATAAATGATTTATTTATCTTTTTAAGGAAGTGGTTGGGATATAATCAAATAAATAATGATTTATTTGATTAATGGTGGTTGATTTGGTCATATTTAACAAGGAATATTATTTAAATAATTATTCCTAGAAAACAATAAGATAACTATGGGTTTATCTCATTAATTTCTTTGTTTTTGGGTTAAACATGACTGGGAATAATAATTAAATTATGGTTTAATTAATTATTCCTTTTGGGGTTTTCTAATTAACATAGTGAAAGCAGTTTTACTTGGGGTAAAACTGGTCTTACGTGGTGTACTTGGGTCCATCTAATGGTGAAAGGTTAGATGACCAAAAAATGGTGTAACAGATTGCCCCCCAGCGTGCGAGTGTCAGGAGCAAATCGTATGACCGAAGTACGTTGTAAGAATACAATCACTAGACAACAAAAAGGGATGTCAGAGAGAGAAATGTGAGGTAGATAGTGTGCTGAAGGACTAGACCCCGAGGAGACGAGACTCGCAGGTGCAACAAGTCTCTTTTTATGAGAGGGTACCTGTGCTGAAGGCGGCGGGGGAGGCATACCTATGCCCGCCGTGACAAAGTACAAAAGAATAGTGTGTCCAGTAAACAAGGGACCGAACCATAGAGTACAACTGGCATAATCAAGAGCCAGATAAAAATACAATGAAGAGTCTCACATACATGCTGTGCCTGGGATAACAGCCAGGACTAGTACAATATCATCTGAGTACATGAGATAAATACAACCCAAATGCCCCCTGTGAATGGGGAAGGGCTCACAAAATCTGACTGATACATGCAAATCATAGAGGTGCTGCAAGTGGCTAAGGCCAACATCATCAAAATCTGGAGCGGCATGAAAGGCTGCAATGAAGAGGTCATCCGGGCATGTGGGGGGCTACCTGCAGGGCCACCCCCTCATGAGGGCTAAGACATCTCACACACGCCCGGGAATCATCAAGAGCTGCTGCTGGGTCACTGGACTGTCCAGTATACGCATCTCGATCATGCTGAAAGGAGCTGGAGAAGAAATCAAGTCAAAGGGAAGTGAGAGATCCCCCTGCCTGATCCGAGGCACCGAACAAGAATGGAAGCTGGAACCAAGGTACACCGCCCTCTAGACCTTGCTTCTGGAATAAATGCGCTGATGTCGACAGAAGGAGGTCCGCCGTAGGTGAGGCACTAAGAGACCCTCAACTAAGGCACGAGAGAAGAACAATAGAGCGACAGACAGACTGACACCAATGATGATAGTGGAAAGGGGGAGGATGGAGTGGCGAATGGACGACTTCCCTTGTTAGAGCATAAAGGGCATGAATGACATGGCAACGACTGACACAATATCGAAAGGGATAGGGGACAGTGGGACTGAAGGTCATGATATGCGACACAAGGGAGGAACCAAGCAAAGAAGGATGGAGGGCTATAGTGGGATGCAAAAGGACGCAGGATAGACTCCATGAATGCAATGATGACTCGACTTGGATGCTCTAAACAAGGGCGACTGTAGAGTGCTGCCACACAGTAAAGGCCCCAATGGGGGGTCATGGAAACATGAGTACAAAGTGGGCACTCATGACGAAAATCAACACGAACATGGACAAGTAAGGGGGCGATGTGGTGCCCCAAGTACAAGTGTCGTAAGTGAGGAAATTCGATTTTAAGGAGCGGTGAAGTGACCTTTCTTGGAAAAAATGTGTCCGGGTGAAGTATCAAATCACCAAAAACTAAGTAAAACCCATTTGAGAGCTCGGTGAGATCTATCCAGCGGTGCTGACGGTTCGTCGAACGGGGCTACGGTGTGGTCGCAGCAGTCGAAAGAAGAAACAGGGGTTCTCTTTTAATGAGGCCGTTTTCCTCCAAAATCATTCATTTGCTATTGTTGCTGTGGTGAATGTGGAGAGGAGAGAAGGCCCTAAATCTTATGGGAACGGTAGTTATCAAACCGAACGTTGATTCGAGATCCGCGGGGCGGAGGTAAGAGGCTCAACCCTGTTTCTTGCATTTTACGGATGATGGCCTTCATGGTAGGGCCCAACACCCCGTAAACGCTCCTCCTTCGATGGCCGGTCGCACTTTTGGGAAAAGTGCGACCAGGATGCGGTGTTTGAGGGCAAAAGTGACTGTCTTAAATTGCGTAAAACCGGCGACCCGGAGAGGGGGCTGGTGTCGCTGATTATCGGAGTTGGGTATGGTGTGTAATATGGTTTTCCTATCCGTATTCCCTCGACAAAAATAATGTCTTTGTGCAGTATATAGTTGCGGTCAATCGGAGAGAGAGTGATTCAGAAACACGACAGAGATCCAGGCGGATCAGGGCGTTCGTCGTGTATTGGCCAGACTTGGGGTTCTCAAGTTTGTGGAGAACCCGTTGATGAGAGCAGGGGAACCATTACTGGCCCGGATTATCAGTTATTGGGATCCAGATCAGGAGATCTTTGTAGTGCAAGGGCACAGGATCGAACTGACGATCCAGGATGTGTACTTCCTGACCGGCCTCCCACCACTGGGGATAGTGGGAGACACACAGCCAGTGCTGCCGCGGGGGCGGCATATCATGGAGTTCGTGGAACGCCATTGTCGACCCGGCCCGGCGCCCGCGGGGACCGATCGCAATCGGGATTCAGAGGCGGAAAGCCCGTAGGAAGGAATGTACTGCGGTTGCTTAATCCCCGGGCAGACAGGGCGGTTTCCATCACATCACCGGTGGGCAGATGATGATAGGGGAGAGTGTGTTGAGTGGGACCTACTTTGGGTGGGCCCAAATGATGTTGGTGTCGCTAAAGCGACAGTTGTCGCTATGCAAGCGGCAGGTGAATCATGATTGCTCATATGGGACTTTGTTGTGCGCCTTATTCTTTGAGAAGATCCCGACCTTGAGGCCTCGCGTGCAGCTTCCAGATGGGGGCCCGAGAGAGCCCAGGATGCGTCGTTGGGGATGACTACTCTGCAGAGGAGGAGGAGGGGCGGTCGGGCAAGTGTTTCGACCGGAGTTCTTTGCCCATTGGGATCAGATGCCGTTGTACATAGACGACTACCCGTATAGTGGGATGAGCTACTGTGGGGATCCGGATCTGCCACTTCCGTCTGGTCGAGTCTGGGGGCCTGATGGTAAGTGACAAATTGCTATTCTTATATGGGCATGTTAAAGTTTTTGAATAGTAAATGATGATGCTGATTCAGGGACTTTTGGTATGCAGATATAGCACCGGTAAAACCGGCCGGATATATGGGACGACCGGCAGCGTCTGGAGCTACAGGTCCGAGTGGGACGAGAGCAGCGCAGAATGAGGATGCAGCCGCCCTACTGGAGGACATCCGCCGTAGATGTGAGCAGCTTTTGACCGGAGTATCGGAGCGCGGGTGGCAGGATTTAGACGACCAGTACATAGAGCCATGTGTTGGTATCCCCTCGGAGTGGCGAGGTATCATGCGGCGCATGGCGATGGCTGGTCAAGCTATGCGTGATCTACATGCTGCAGGGGCAGAGCCATTGGCCCGGGAGCCTCCAGATAGTGATTAGGGGCATATGGTGCCCCTTCTGATGTATGTAGGGGCAGGTGGTGCCCCCTATAGTGTATGGAGGGGCATATGGTGCCCCCAGTTTTTTGGATTTTGTTTGTAACATGCTATGGGCATGTCGTATGTATATGTATGGAGGGGCATATGGTGCCCCCAGTTTTTGGAACATGCCATGGGCATGTCGTATGTATCAGAGTAGATGGAATCATCAATATATGGTTTGCGACACATATTATGGATATGTATCGGCTTTTGATGGTTGATTTAATGTTATTGTCTTGTATGAATTGTGTGTGATAAATGCCAATCTAGAACATGGTTTGCAATACTATCCACGTAGTGATTCTGATCTCTGGGTACATGGTTGAAAGTTATGGTTTCAAACGCACGTATTAAGACTTTCACCCGTAAATAGCGTCTAAACAGCACAGGGTTATGCACACGATAAACACCATTGAGTTGCATTACAAGAAGCAGGGAATCCAAACGAACGTGCAGATGGCGGATGTGATGCAAGAGGGCATCAGCTAATAGGCCACGCACTGCATCATATTCGGCCTGATTGTTGGTGGCAGAACCAATGCATACCCCATTAGACAGAACGAGGTCATGCAAGGGGGTGAAGATGGCCCACCCTGCCGAGGCAAGATTCCTGGAGTAGCGACTTGCACCATCGGCGTAATCGATAAAGGGTGTGGACGGGGGGTCCTGCAAAATGGTGTGACAAGACAATAAATGAGGGGATGAAAGGAAATGACGGCAGCGTGAGGGTACAGAAGTCATCGAGCGGTAATGGCAGGAGGAAGGGGCAGGATGATCAAGACTCAAACAAGGTGGTGTATGAGAGCTATCGAAAACATGGCGAGGACTTGGGCTGCAGAGGTCAACAGAGACACAAGTGGAGTGATCTCGAGTATCAAAAGACACAACAGGGGAGGCTGCGGGCGGGCTAGGCTCCGAGTGTCGTGCAGAGGAGGATAGGTAAAGAATGGTGACTGTAGACTCCGTCATCTGAACATCAGGGGGGGGGATGTGGATGGGAGCGGGGGGATCCTCAGGCTGGCCTGAAGCATACTGCGCGAGAATGGGAGAGGCAGATTGATTTTGTTCAACCTCATACTCACGGATCACCTCAAGGGAGGCACGGTAATGCGTCAGGTGAGGACAATAATGGGAGTAGTGGCCATGGATCCCGCACAAAGCACAGGGCTTGTTGGTGCGGAGAGTCTTGGGGTTCTTGGGGACGGTCGAAGAAGGAGTGGGAGTTTCAGGGACCGTAGTGTCGGGGAACGCGACGTCTACCATGGGTCGGATACGAGGTAACTCGGGACAAGCATGGGTGGCATGACCAACGACATCACATAAGGCACAAGGCTTCGCGGGCGGAGAAGGAGCTGGGTCAGTCGTGGTGGTTTGGTCGTTGGTGGCCCTTTTGCGGGCTTTGCCTTTCTTCTCGGGAGCTGTCACAACAGGAGAAGGGTCCTGTGGAGGTGCTGGGGGCACAGTGGCTATGGAGGAAGCGAGGGGGACCGGTTGAACCGGTGTCAAAGCCATGTAAGGTTTGGGGTGACCAGGGGGGGTGGCGGCTGGGGGATCAAGGTACCAAACCGGGATGCCTAAGGTCAAGTTAGGGAGGGAGAGGGTGGCCATGACGGGGACAGAATATACTCCGGGAGGGGGAGCTAGGAAAGGGATCTGCCCAGCAGGGAAATGACCAGGAGGGACGGCTCCAAGATGGTTAAGGCCAGGGGGAACTGATCCGGGAGGATAAAGGGGTTCAGGGATACCAGCTGTAGGGGAAGGGCCAGGAGGAGGAGGTTCGGCTGGCTGAGATGAATGGCTAGGAGTTGGTTGCGGAGGGTGGGGGGGAGGTTGTTGACTAGCCGAGGCAGGCCGCTTATGGGCAGCCTGAGACGATTGTATCATGCAAACATTCGACAAGCTGGGATCAGTGACCGAAGGAGGGGGAAGATGAGGGAAAGTACCAAGCAAGGTGGAATCTTTGTAGACGCCGGGGGAGACACTGGTCAGAGAATTGATGGTTTGCTTGTTGGCTACAGAAGAGATGGTCGTCTCGGAGGAGGTCTGAGACGGCGGCTCATGATAAGATAGCTGGTCAATAGTGATTATCTTCCCATTGTGTGGGAAAGACATCTTGCGGAAAACCGCGGATGGGACAGCAGACATGGCGTAGGTGTAGCTTCGCCCCAATAGAATGTTGTAGTCTAGAGGGGCATCAATGACTTCGACATCAACGCAAACGGTCTTACCGGCGAGGGTGATGGGATAGTTACGAAACAGGCCAATAGGCTGGGAGGCATGACCGTCCCACGCTCGAAGGGTGATCGTGGAAGGGGCCAGCTCAGGGGATCCGAGTTGCTTCCAAACCGAAGCGGACATCACACAGGTGGATGCCCCCTCATCAATTATACACCTGGATACAGTGGCGTTCCGGATTTTGACTGGGATTTGGAAAGCAACGGAAGGAGGAAGAGGAGGATGGTCCGATTGAGTGGCGTCAAAAACAATCATTTGGTCATCAGCAGGATCAACAGCGCCCACGGCAGATAGTAGAGCCTTCCTTTGAGAAGGGCACGACTGGAGGAGTTCTAGCGTAGAAATGGCAGCAGGGGATTGCGCCAAATAATCTACTATACTGTACGATTGAGCGGCTCGACCCTTTGGAATCTTTGGATGAACCTCAACTTTGGGTTGAGGGATGTGCAAGGGGCCACTGGATGTCGAAAGAGGCTCTGTAGAACCTGAAGATGGAGGCTCGGGGGCAGACTGAGCAGGAGGCTTGGGGTACTGGCGAGACCGAGTTTGAAGGTGAAGGTCGACGGAAGGGGAAGGATCGGAGCGCATCATAAGGATCCGATAATCAGAGGAACCAGAAAGGGACGAGGGGGTGGCTACATGGCTGTCGGGGGGTTGGGTAGCCACGAATCCCTGGTGAGGGAAAGGATCAGTGAACACAGCTGGCTGGGTGGTGGCCACATTAGGAGGAGCATGAGGGGAGGCGTGTTGTCCGCGCAATGTGGCTTGAGACTCCCACATCTGTCGCATCTGGGGTAAGAGAGGACAATCGTGATTGTAGTGACCGTAAACACCGCAACACGAACAGGGCTTGTTTGTGCGAAGCGGCCTGTCCGACCTGGGCGGAATGCCCTGAGGTCGGTTCAACAAGGTAGTGGGGGTCAACCCACCATCTGTCCCCACACGGGGGCAGATGTGTTCGGTTGCTCCTCCGCCTTCTTTGAGAAGCATGATTAATCGTACCCCGGCGAAAAATACTTGCCTGAGGTTGTACGTGTCGGGCGGCGGCCGAGGAGGAGGTGGCGCATATGCCGAGGAGCCGGCCACCAGGCCGTGGATAAAAGTAAGGGTTGGGCGGACACGAGGGGCAGAGGTTGGGAAAGGAGGGAGGTGTTGCATCCGGATACATGTTGCTTCGGAGGGGGGAGAGTGCTTGAGGTGCTGGCCCCTCCCCGAGGGAGACCATGGCCCATAGGAGGGTGAGCAGATGGGTGGGAAAGAGATCCAACAATACCGTCGGCGGAATGAGATGCCCCCGGGGCGTTAGCGCCACCGGGCCTGGGGATGTCAGGAAGAACGGTATAAACATAACCATATTGAGCGTAGATCAGGTCATATTTTAAAGCTATTTGGAGGGCGGCTTCTTCAGATTGAGGAAAGTGAGAGGCGACATCTTTGCCGATGGGAGACGGGAGGGTGCGAAGGAACCAGTCCATGTAAACCCGATCTTCAAAGGGAGGGGCTCGACATAAGCTCCGTCTTCGTCGCCATTCCTAAACATGGGCAGAAAGGCGTGTGGAAGAGGATTGCTTAAATGAAGTCAAGAGCTCCGTGCCAGTGTCGTATCGGAGAGGGAGCTGGAAGTACGACAAAAAGGCTTGGGCAAGAGTCTCGAACGTGGTATCGGAGGAAGTGGACTGTTCGACATACCATTTAGAAGCTTCGTCGGTAAGCGTGCGTTGGAACAAACGAAGACGGATGGAGTCATCGGTAATGGAGTTGGAGGAACACCACATGTGGAAAGACCGGACGTGATTGGTTGGATCTTCTCCATTAAGGCCCCCGAACTTAGGGATATCAGAGGGCAGCTTGGTGGGCATAGCGGGCCAGGTAGCATTGTGGTGAATGGGATCATTAATCAACTGATGGAAATCGGGGAGGCTGAGGCCTGCAATATACGGCAGCACGGGGGTGGCCGGGGTAGTGGTTGTGACGGTTCCGCTAGAAGTAGGGCCGGCATTGGGGCCGGGATAACCGCTAGCGTTAGGCCCTGGACCAGACATGGTGGAGGGGGCAGGAGAATCGGGAGGGGAAGGAGGACCCGAGGAATCAGGGGAGGAGTCGGAGTGCGGACTCGAAGGTGGACTGGCTCGACGACGGCGGTGCGGAGCAGGTCGATCAACCGGAAACTGAGGGTGAAGGCCAAGAAGTCTCCGGGAAAGGCGCCTTTGGGGCGCAATGATGACAGGAGGAAGGAAACCGACAGGGGCAACAAGGGGACAGAATCAATTACGGTCAAGGGCAGAAAAGGTGCAGTGACAATTGATTTTAGAGTCTTTGCCGGGCGGTGTTAACCAGGCGCTTCTTCACTTAGGGTCAGTGTGTGGCGTGCGTTAATTTTAATTTTTAAACCCTTTCCGTTGTTGAGAGCAAGAAAAAGTGTGCTGCGTAGCTGAAAATAAACCTACAGAGAACATAATAAAATGCTGAAATAACAGAGAAATAACAGCTACATATGCATCTATCTAACCCCAGAAGGTGGGTCTCTCACAACTATGCTGAAAAGAAAGGGAAAAACTATGGAAACACACACAAAGGAAGCTCGACAGATCTAGGGTCAAAGGGGACAAAGATCTGGAGGATAAAGCTGCAGACAAGGGGTGCAGATCACAGCCAAGAGACAGAGGCAAGGTGGCTGGAAAAAGGGAAATCAGCAAAAAACCGGGGGGAGGGCAAGGCAGAGGCCTTTAGCAGAGGTCCACACAAAACGACAAGAGGTGATTTGAAAGGGAAAGAGGCTGATTTCAAAGGATCTGAAAGTGAGGTAACAGATCTGGAAAAAGAGGGGGCTGAAGCTCTGAAACCGACGGCTGAAACAGCTGAAACTCTTCCACAAAAAGTGGAGGGTACTAAAGCCCTAAGGGGCTGGGTTCCCACTTAGATGAGTAAAAATAGATCAGATCTTGGTCAAGGCGGGCTGAGACAGAGGCTGGAAAACCCTGGCAGAAGCTGCAGCAAAACCCAGAAAAAGTGCAGAAAAAATGCTGGAAAAAAGTCAGGTCGCAGTTTCTGACCTGATCTGCCTTTATGGGAGGTCCAAACAAAACGACAAGAGGTGATTTGAAAGGAAAAGAGGCTGATTTCGATGGATCTGGAAGTGAGGTCACAGATCTGGAAAAAGAAAGGGCTGAAGCTCTGAAACCGACGGCTGAAACAGCTGAAACTCTTCCACAAAAAGTGGAGGGTACTAAAGCCCTAAGGGGCCGGGTTCCCACTTAGATGAGTAAAAACAGATCAGATCTTGGTCAAGGCGGGCTGAGACAGAGGCTGGAAAACCCTGGCAGAGGCTGCAGCAGAACCCGCGTAAAAATTAGCGTAAAAATGGTTTAAAAGGCAGTCGCAGTTCCCGACCCGATCTGAGTTGAGGTCGCAGGAAACAGCCAGCAGGCGTCCAGTCGTGCAGTTTTAAGCTGTACAGCACTCCCCGCGTTCGGGCCGCTTTCTGGCAAGTATTTAAAAATTGCCGTCTCAGGGCACTGGTGTCGCTAATTCTAATAGGGCCGTGGAATTTAGTTAGAAATTTTAGGTTTTTAGGTTTTTATGTGAGAAAAATGACATGAAAAGAGAAAAACTAAGCAGCTAAAAAAGAAGCCCTAGGGCCTGAAGTAGCTGGATATGCAGGAATAGGAAAAACGATAGCGGTCGTAATTTAAAACCCGTGTGGAGTCGCCATTTGTTAGTATGAATTCTTTGTCGAAGCGTACGAAAAAGAACCACTTTAGCTACGCATAACTAATAGCCCTAAAAACAATAATGGCTGCAAAACATCTTCAGATCTGCAATTAGTAGTTAAAGTGCTACAACAAACAGATCTATAAATGGAAAGATATTAAGCAGTAAAGTAAAGAGTTTGCTCCATGCATCCAACAGACAAGACAAGAACATGATTTTTGAATGAATTTTTATATTACAGGGCACCTGGGAGGAAACAAGAAGGTGTATCCACATCTCCTCAATGGGATGGGTTCTTTGTAGTCCTCAGCACTTCAGATCTAAGCTTTCTCTCTCTTGTAGATGTAGAAAACCCAATGTAGAAGGTAGAGCTCAATGGGAGCAACAATGGCAGAAAATGAGACCGAGTGTATAGATCCAAAGTGATCTAGTATGCAACAAAAGGTGAAGAATGAAGGGGAAAACCCTCCTATTTATAACAAAATATTGGGTCATTCTAGATCTTGGTGCATGATTAAAATAATGTTAACCAAATCTAGATCCACCTCTATGGAATATTTTATTATATTTGTTGGAGGGAAAGGGTGTTTGACTTGGGTCAAATCCCTTGATTAGTGAAAAATGAATAAATAAATGATTTATTTATCTTTTTAAGGAAGTGGTTGGGATATAATCAAACAAATAATGATTTATTTGATTAATGGTGGTTGATTTGGTCATATTTAACAAGGAATATTATTAAATAATTATTCCTAGAAAATAATAAGATAACTATGGGTTTATCTCATTAATTTCTTTGTTTTTGGGTTAAACATGACCGGGAATAATAATTAAATTATGGTTTAATTAATTATTCCTTTTGGGGTTTCCTAATTAACATAGTGAAAGCAGTTTTACTTGGGGTAAAACTGGTCTTACATGGTGTACTTGGGTCCATCTAATGATGAAGAGTTAGATGACCAAAAAATGGTGTAACAATA
>JAXQQM020077293.1:0-14111 GCA_034641835.2 Pinus albicaulis
AGAGAGATCAAAGAGGAGTGTCAAGGCCATATATGATTTCCGTAAAGGAAATCGAATTGCAGAGGGAGCTTGTTCTTTAGAGGATATCTAGTGCCAATGAAACCCATATCCGAGTTTTTTTGCTGGGGTAGCAGCGAAAGAGGGAGAAAGGAACTTGTTCGAAACTTAGTTGAGCAAAGATGGCCGTGAATGGATTGAGGGATCAGGACATGTTGGATGGAGCATCCAACTTTGTCATCTGGAAAGCCAAGACCTTGGCAGTTCTGGATGAACATCGCATCAAGGATTATGCCTTGAACACGATTGTTGTTCTGGTTGATGTTGATCCTCTCAAGAAGTATGAGGAGGCTCAAGCAAGAGAAAAAATCATGATCATGGATGGAGTCAAGGATCATGTGATCCCACATATTGCTGAGAAGAACACAACAAGGGAAATGTGAGAGGCCTTGACCACATTGTACGAGGGATGTTTCGTCCAGCGAAGATGTTGCTTGAGAATTAGCTGAGATTGTTTCAGATGCAGAAGGGAGAAGAGATTGATATCTTCCTTATTAGATTGCAAGGGATCTGAGATAAGTTAGCTTTTGTAGGGGCTACAACAGATGTTGGATTTATGGTCAGGACTACCCTTAATGCAGTCACTGAAGACTGGGAAACCTTTGCCCAAAGCATTTTGGGCAACGCTGCTCTTCCAAGCTGGGAGGAGATGTGGGCAAATATTCGAAAGGAAGAGATTAGATGGTGGACCAAGGCAAGAAGCAATGGTAAAGGGATCAAAGTCAAGAAGGAGGAAGAGGAAGATGCGGCTCTCGCATCTAAGGGACAACAAGGGCAGCAAAGAAGGGAGAAGAAGGACCTCTCGAAGGTCAGATGCGCCAGATGTGGGGAAATGGGACATTTCGCCACGCAGTGACCTCTAAAGAAGAAGGGCAAAGAAGAATCTGACTCAAAGGCTGCTCCAACTTAGGGTGATGAGGAGGATGGAGATGGATGCGCCATGAGTGCTCATGCACCTAAGAAATGGGGTGAGATGGAGCTGTAGATTGAAGCTACAGTGATAGGCATGATTCTTGAGGTGCCCAAACTCTTGGATCACATAAGTCTACGAGAGCCCTTAATGACAGTAGCAGAATGACGTGAGTCAGTTGGTACGAGGGATGATGGAGCGATAGTGGCAAAGCTAGAGCGCCAAAGTCTGAAGCAACGCAGAGCAGAGGCAACAACAACATAGCGGCAACAATGTAGTGCACAGTGGTGCAGTGTAGTGCAGAGCAGCAACATCGCAGTAGCATCAGAGGGTCAACACTAATTAGCAACAGAGGAAGCTTCAACATCTAGGTGCATCCAGACTGACTAGTATGTCAGGATTTGGGATGTCTTTTAGTTGCTTAACTCTTAGCAACAAAGTTGCAGTGCAGGAGTTAGCAGTGGTAGTGCTATGGGCAACATGATGCATCATTTTGAGAGGGAGCTGTAGTACAAATGTAGCAGTGATAGTGGCAGAGTCATGGGAAGCAGTACAGATTGCAGCAACATAGTGGATGAGGGGCAACATGCCGAGCATCAACAATGTAGAGGATTGATGTCGTGGATCAGAGTGATGCTTCTGGTAAGAAGTATTGCTAGAACACATTCCTCGCTAAGAGGGAGTGTTGATTTTTGGGTAGCATTGAATGTGCTCTAGCTTGGAAATTTTGAGGAGAGGATAGAACACATGAGATCTCCAAGACCCAGAAATCGTTTGGAGGAATTCCACCCGTAGTGAAAGTTATTCAAATAATTAATTATTTTTAATGGAGCCTAAGTTAAAACTTAGGGAATTAAAATACTTAAAGTGAATTAATTTAAATGTGGGTGAGAAGCTTCTAAGTGACGAGGATCAAGTCTGTTTTAATCTTAGCCGTTGATTAAAGATTAGATCACGACCTTTGATTCATTAACAGGAAAAGTATAAAGGAAGGCTTGAGGGTCAGTCGGAGAACACACAGTGAATGAATCTAGAGATCGAATTCTTGTGACGGAGCAGTGCTTAGACGAAGATAAGATCTGAGTGATTCAACAATAGTGAGCGACAAAAGCAGTTGTTGGTTGGAGGACCAAGAGTACATAGCAGACAGGCAACAAAGACAATAGAGGAAGCAACACAGCCACTAGGAGAGGTGATGCAGGCCCACGCAAGGCTCACGTAGGGTTTGCGCAGAGCTTCGAAGGGACAATCTGAATATTTGCTAGAGATCAGGGTTTCTGAGTTGGGAGAGCTAAACTCGATTTTTTTGAGAGGCAGATCAATGCAGAGAAGAGGTGACGCAATGATCACCATCCCCACGCAGGCCTACGCATCTACTGCGCAGAGGTAGTGCAGAGGGAGCTGGGGTTTCGCCAGTTCGAATCTTGGATCAACCGAGACTTGTAATGTGAGGTAAAACTCACTATTTTATCTGTCTGCGGAGGATTTTCTCTGTTGGGTGAGCCGGATTTGGCACCTAAGTTGTACTCAGAATATTGTTGCTTAATAATACAAACCCTCAGATCTGTTGCACCAGTTTTCCCACATTGGGTTTTTCAGGGGACGTTAGTCCAAAAATAAGTGTCCTTTTTGTGATTGTCTCATTTATTTTTCAGTACTTGATCTGTATATTGGTGTAGGCTACTTAGTATTTGCATTAATATTTGTTGAATAATTATGTAAATAACTTGTTAAATGGGAAATACATGTAGGTAATGCAAATCAGTTAGTTGCAGTAGGATTTATGTTTGTAAGATTAAAAATTTTTCACATTTGCGCTGTCTCTTGTTTGTCCTAGGAGTTCCAATAAAGTCCTTTGCATCTATCAATGTCTAACGAACCTCTTTGCTGGCTCGACCACTAGTGGGGGGAGGTTCCACCAACTCCTCCTCATCCTGCGTCTCTTGCTTCGACTGCTGTGAACTCACTAGATCTCCTATACCTGAGGAAATGCTGGTATTGGTCACTGTACTAGATCCTTGTGACTGTTCTGTTGTCGGTCCCACTGGTTGCCCTTGCTGCTGAACCAATGGAGCTTTTGCTGGTTGATTTTGATCACCTGTAGGCATCTCACGGGATCTCTTGAAAGCTCGATCTTCCATGAACTTTACGTCCCGTCTCACTACAATTTTCCTATTGCTAGGAATGTAGATCTTGTATGCCTTTGAGGTTTCACTATACCCAACGAGAAACCCCTTCTTTGCAGTCTGATCCAATTTCTTGCGTTTCTCATCTGGCACATGGCAATAAGGAATGCTACTGAAGATCCTGCAACAACTAACTTATGGCTTCTTCCTGAGAAGAATCCTTCAAGTGTTTTCTTCCCCAATGTTCTATGAGGAGTCCTATTCTGAATATAAACCATTGTGTTACATGCCTCTACCCATGGAAACCTGGAAAAATCTTGGTCATATAACATCACTTTTGCAGCCCTGACTATAGTTTTGTTCTTCTGCTCCATAGCTCCATTATGCTGTGGATTGTATGGAGTTGTCCACTCTTTTCTGATGCCTTCCTTCGCACAAAAATCTATGAAGTCTTTATCAATATACTCTCCACCATTTTCTGAGCGAAGCACCTCGATATTTTTCCCTGTCGTATTCTCATTGAGAGCCTTAAACTCCCTAAAACGATTGAAGACCTCATCCTTGGTCTTCAAAAAATAGATCCAAGTTTTTCGGGAATGATCATCAATAAAGGTGACAAAATATTTAGCCCCACTGAGAGCTCTAGTGGACATGGGGCCACAAATATCTGAGTGTATAATTCTTAACACGCCATTTGCTCTGTTGCCACTTCTTGGGAATGTTGCCTTAGCATATTTCCCAAGCACGCACCCTCTGCATACATCATCTTGTTTTGTGTCCAGTTTTGGAACCCTTGTTATTGTTTCCCTGAGCATCTTGAGTGCTCCATGATGTAAATCTCCCATTCTTCTATGCTATAGCTCATTTAGCTCCTTCCTACTGCTACTGTCACTGCCTACCAGTGCCATTGGAGAATCGAGCTGCAACCTGTATAACCTGTTGCTTCAAACTCCAATTTGTCTCACCCTCTTCCAACTTGGGTGTTTGACAAACACTTTCTTCCCTACAAAATGGAAATCATATCCCTTATCTTGTAGCTGGGATACTAAAATCAGGTTCATACCCAATCCTGGCACACATAGTACCTTTGTAGCTCTAGTACTTGCTCTTGATTCCCTCTGAAAATCGATGGTACCTCTCCCTACTGGAGTACATTTTGTTCCATTTCTCATCGTAATTTGATAATCCATCTGCTCCTCATTGTAGCTAGAGAAATATTCTCTAACCCCTGTCATATGAGTTGACGCTCCACTGTCTATATACCAGATACACTATGAAGCTGAGACTCATAAGCAAGAAAATTTAATTATGCAGTTTATTCGCTACGACAAACAATGAATAAAATCACAACTGCAATTTTCACCATAAAAATGTTGTGGAAAATAAAATGTTGGAAACTGAGAAATTTTAGCACACAAAAAAAATTTGACACTATTATTTTTGGACAATTCTCCCCGGAAAAACCCAATGTGGGAAAACCGATGTAGAAGATGAGAGTTTTATTATTATTCTTCAACAACAAATTTGAGTACAATAATTTGGATGTCAAACTGGGAATCCAAACTAAGAGAATCACTGGCAAAATTCTTGTGAGGATTTTTCCTCACCCCACAGTTGATTTCAGCTCCCGAAACTGGCCCTTCAACGATTCACATTTCCTTCTACGTCAGCGTTTGCACAATGCTTGTGTAGGCCTTGCTGTTGCTTCCTTCGAAAACTCCTGATTCCTGAAATCTACAACTCTGCTTTTCTCTGGCTCTGGAATTGATTCACTAGCCCTCTTGATCACAATCCCGATAACCAACTACTGAATTGACTACTTCTCTAGCTAGATCAAATTGCTCTGCTACTACAACCTACGCAGTCTCTCTAAGAAAACTCACACTCCCTCAATATGACTCTTCCGGCACTGGAAACCTCCATTGGAATACTACCTCACTCCTTTGCCACCCACTACTCAATGTTTGACTCGAATCATTTTTCTGAATCACTCTGCTACTCGAAAATCGATTTGCATAGATCACCGAGTGTCTGCACTGGTGTGTTCTCCATCTACCCATCCTCCCCCTCTTATAATCTCTAGTTGGGACTCCAACGTCCAAGATTAAAACATAATCAATGGCTGTGATCATTTCTGGATCGATTTGTGTGAGTTTCTAGATGCTTCATACCTTCTCTCAATTAATTATGATTAATCAACCCCTTTTCCTCAGTGTAGACTTGGGAAATAATAAAATTAGGCTAATAATCTAATTGAGACACTTCTAGGTGGAATTTCCAGAAACAATTTATGGGTTTTGGAGAACGCACGTGTTTTAGCCTTTCCACAAAGTTTCGAGACTAGAACACCTCTGATGCTACAGAAACTAACACTCCCTCTTAGTGAGGAAGGTGTTCTCTCTAGTGCTGCACACTCGGCCACAACACCCTGTCTCTGTACAACTCTCTATCATGTTGCTGATGTCTGGCCATTTCCCACCAACCACTGTGCAAATCTGATGTTGCATTTGTGTTGCTGCTGACACTGCCATACTGCTGCCAATCCTGCATCTGCACTGCAACTCCCTCTTAACTGTTGCTGTTGCTATTGCAACTACTGCAACTAAGAAGCATCTAAAATAATTTGTCCATGCTAGTAAAATGGGTTCTCCACCATACCCATCTGTTCTCTAAAATAGAAGAACTTAGCTCTCCTTAGAGCTTTAGTGAGTATATATGCAACCTGCTCTTCTATGGCAAGATACTGTAGCTGGACCACTCCACGTTGCACATAATCTTTGATGAAATGACACTGAATATTTATGTGTTTTGAACTGTCGTGAAACACTAGATTCTTAGAGAGCTTGATGCAACTCTAATTATCATAGTAGACATTGGTCGCTTCCATCCTCTTCCTGAACAAACTTACCAGTAGCTTTTGAATCCATATAGCTTTACACGTAGTTGTGCTTGCTGCCATATACACTGCTTCTGCAGAGTTCAGTGCTACTGACTTCTGCTTCCTACTACTCTGAGAAACCATTTTTGATCCAACGTTGAAGGAGTAGCCAGAGATACTTTTCTTGTCCAGTGAACTCCTTGCCCAATCTGCATCTATGAACCCACATAGTCTGACGTCATCCCCTCGAGTATATCTCAACTCATACTCAATTGTGCTGCATGCATACCTCAAAATGTGCCTCGTTGCTGTCCAATGTACTCTCTCTAGTTCCACCATGAACTAACTGAGGGTATTGACCGCGAAGCAGATATCTCGCCTAGTGTTGACCAGCTACATGAGAGAACTGATGAGTTGTCTATACAAGGTGAAGTCAACATCCTTATCATCTAATGCATCTATTTTCTTCCAGTTGGTGATCAAGGGCGTAGACATGAGTCTACAATCCTGCATTTTGAATCTCTTCAGAATATCTGTAGCATATCTTCCTTGCCCAAGGAAGATCTCCCCATCCTTCTGCATACTTCCAATCCTAGGAAATAATGCATCAACCCCAAATCATTCATTTCAAACTCTGCTGCCAGGTTCCTCTTGCAGTCCTCTATGAGCCTTGATGATCCCGTCAAGAAGAGATCATCCACATACAATACTAGGATGAGTGGCTCACCCTCTACCATCAAATAGTAAAGGTTGGGATCTGCGTCACTCTTGATGAATCTAATATGATGCAAGTAGCTGTCAATCCGACCGTACCATGCCCTGGGAGCTTGCTTGAGCCTGTATATAGATTTCTTCAGTCTGCACACATGAGTGCACCTCTCATGAGTTTCAAATCCCTATGGTTGTTATATGTACACTTCTTCGTTTGTCGCCCCATTTAAGAATGTTGTCTTGACGTCGATCTTGTGAATCTGCTACCCCATTTAAGCAACTAGGAATATAACTGACCGAATAGAAGTGTATTTGGAAATTGGGGTGAAGGTCTCCTCATAATCTATCCCCTCTTTCTATGCATACCTCTTTTCCACGAACCTAACCTTGTACTTCTCCACGGTGCCATATGCAACATACTTGATCTTGTAGATCCACCGAGAACCTACAAATGACTTGTCCTCAGGCCTCAACACCACCTCCCAAACATCATTCATCATGATAGAGTTGTATTCTTCTACCATGGCATTCACCCACACCTAATGTTGTGCGGCTTCCTGAAAGCTAGAAGGTTTTGCAACTTGAGCCACCAATGCTTGCTACCTGTCAAGCTGTCTGCACTCTCTCTTGTTCGTTCTAGGAGCTCCAACAAACTCCTCTGCATCTCTCAATGTCTGGCAAACTTCTCTGCTAGTTCGACCACTAGTGGTGGGAGGTTCAACTAACTCCTCTTCATCTCGCCTCTGCTGCTTCATATGGTAAGATCTCACTGGATCCCCTGCACCTGAGGAAACGCTAGTATTGTTCACTGTACTGGATCCCTATGAATGTCCCCCTGGTGGTCCCACTGGATGCCCCTATTGTTGCCCCTATTGCTACACCAATGGAGCTTCAGTTGGCCGACTCTGATTGCCTGCAGGCATCTCATGAGATCTCTTGAAAGCTCGATCTTCCATGAACTTTACGTCTCGTCTCAGTACAATCTTCCTATTGCTGAGGATGTAGATCTTGTATGACTTGGAGGTTTCGCTATACCCAACGAGGAACCCCTTCTCTACAGTCTAATCCAATTTGGTGAATTTTTCTTCTGGCACATGGAAATAAGCAATGCTACGAAAGATCCTGAAATGACTAACTTCTGGCTTCTTCCCTGTGAAGACACCTTCTGGCATTTTATTCTTCAATGCTCTATGAGGAGTTCTACTCTAAATATAGACTGTTGTGTTACATGCCTCTGCCCATAAAAACTTGGGTAAATCTTGGTCATATAACATTGCTTTTATAGCCCCAACTATAGTTCTCTCTTTCCGCTCCACTACCCCATTTTGTTGTGGATTGTATGGAGTTGTCCACTCTCTTTTGATGCCTTCCTTCGCACAAAAATCTATGAAGTCTTTATCAATATACTCTCCACCATTCTCTGAGCGAAGCACCTTGATATTCTTCCCCGTCGCATTCTCCACGAGAGCCTTAAACTCCTTGAAACGATCAAAGAGCTCATCCTTGGTCTTCAAGAAGTAGATCCAGGTTTTCTTGGAATGGTCGTCAATAAAGGTGACGAAGTATTCAGCCCCACTGAGAGCTATAGTGGACATCGAGCCACAAATGTCTAAGTGTATAAGTCCTAACACACCATCTTCTCTGTTGTCATTTCTTGGGAATGCTGCCTTAGCATATTTCCCAAGCACACACCCTCCGCACACCATCGTGTTCCGTGCCTAGTTCTGGAACCCTATTACTGTCTCCTTGAGCCTCTTGAGTGCTACTTGGTGTAAATTTCCCATTCTCTTATGCCATAGCTCATTTAGTTCCTTCCCACTTATATTGTCACTGCCTACTAGTGCCATTGGAGAGTCGAGCTGCAACCTATACAACCTATTGCTTCGAACTCCAATCTGTCTCACCTTCTTCCAACTCGAGTGTTTGAAAAACACCTTCTTCCCTACGAAGTGGATATCATATCCCTTATCCTATAATTGGGATATTGAAATCAGGTTCATACCCAATCTTGGCACATGCAATACATTTGTAGCGCTGGTACTTTCTCCTGAATCCCTTTGAAAATCGATGGTACGTCTCCCCACTGGAGTACACTTCGTTCTGTTTACCATCGTAATCTGGAAGTCCATCTGCTCCTCCTTGTAGGTAAAGATATATTCTCTAACCCCTACTATGTGAGTTGACGCTCCACTGCCTATATACCAGACTCCCTGTGAAGCTGAGCTTGATAGGCAAGAAAATTCGTCTTCCAACCTGGAAGACAAATCTGAAGCCCCTTGAATTTCAATTTTATCCATGGTCATGCTGAAGAATTCACTGTAGACAAATCTGTGTGTTATTCCTCTTCCACCCGACACTGATTTTGCTCTAGCAACCTGCTACAAAATCTTTTGTGCCCATACAAGAAAAAAAAAACTACTCAGCTAAAATACTGATTTGCTTCACCGGAATAACTTCTTGGCTTTACCACTGCTAGCTAGAACTGCTACTGGGCTCTGCAAATTTTTCTTGCCAATAGTACTGGAAAAAATCAAACCCTTTGCCCAACAGTTCGATTTGCTAAGCCAACCTCTGCGCAAATTTGGAAATTGTACACCCAGACTCTCTCTGAATTTGGACGATTTCTTCCTTTCGCTTCTGAGCTTCCCATTTGATCATTATTGCTCTGATACCATGTGATATTTTCAAATATTGCAACAACTAGAAATTATTCTTCTAACTATAACTTTAATTATGCAGTTTATTTGCTACGACAAATAATGAATAAAATCACAACTGCAATTTTCACCATAAAAATGCCGCAGAAAATAAAATTCTAGAAACTGAGAAATTCTAGCACACAAAAATTTTGACACCATTATTTTTGGACAATTGTCCTCAGAAAAACCCAATGCGGGAAAAGGGTACATCAGATGAGGGTTTTATTATTATTCTTTAGCAACAAATTTGAGTACAATAATTTGGATGGCAAACTGGCAATCCAATCTGAGAGAATCACTGGCAAAATTCTTTTGATGAGTTTGCCGTAAAATAATCATTCATTCAACGGAAGATTGCCATGTAAAATTAAAAGACAAGAAACACTGCAATCCAATACCATATAGAACAGAAGAAAAATCTCAGCTTTTATTATAGATAATAAACAGGGGTTTACATATAGATCTGACCCAAGAAGAGCTGAGATAGAAAATCGGCCACCAAGATAAGCTGCTAAACGGCACTGGCCACAAACTGCACTGCTGCACTCTCCCTCCGGCAACACCTGAAACTGAACCCACTGAAACTGATGAAGCCCAAGTTGAAGATCTGAATGATCCTCACACCAAACTCTGAAGCTCTGTGAAACTCCTAGGTGAAGTCTCCTCAAGAGAGTTGGGTTTTTGTCCAACACTGACAAATCACCCGAGGGTTTCCGTCCTGGGGCTACGGCTGAAGTAGAGAACCACGTCCTCAAACCTCTCATACACAAGCAAATGATCTACTCCAAAGATGTCTCCCAATGGCCTCCTCCCTTCCTTTTATAGATCCCTTGGAGCCTTCTAGAGCATTATTTTATTATTATTTTATTCATGGAGCAATTTTCCCTTTTATTAAAATATTATAAAATATTCCTTTTTAATGCAGAAAAGGGTAAATCGGCTACCACGCCTCCTCCGGTCACTGAAATCTGTGTCTAACTGTCCCATCGTGTGGGTCTCCTCGTCCCGGTTCCAATGAGCTATTACACTAAGGTGTTCCATCGTGTATTCCTCCCGGAATGCCACCTTGAGCATAATCAGCTGAGTTAAGCCCATAAATAACTCAAAATTCCGAAAGTTATCGGAATGCATCGGAACGAAAGCCAAACTGCTCGGATGATGGAGTATATCAAGCGAATGCCTCCCGACACCATGAAAACTCCTCAAAACTCCTCTGAAAAGCTCCTGACCCCACTGATAGCACCAATCTGTACATGTGACCTGTCTGCTCCTAACTCTGGAAGTCCCTCCTAGCCCTGTCATGGATGATACCAAAAATGGGAATATTACAGACCTCCCACCCCAAGATTGCTTGCCCTCAAGCAATCGAAATATGTGGACCACTCTATTGGCCCGCCGCACCTCAGACCCAATGCCTGGATCCCATACCAACCTCTGGGTGCTGCTATGCACCTGTGTCAAACCTCTCGGAACAGATCCCTCAATGCCGGGATCCCAAACTGATCTCTCTCTGTCCCAGTCAACAAACAATCCTCCCGGATCCCAACGCCACCATGGCCAATCATCGCCCAAGTCCCACGGCTCAGGCTGTGCACTGTCTCTAGCTATATCTGATGCTCTCAGAGGTGACGACCACCAACAAGCATCAATGCTCTCGGGCTCCTGCTGTGCTGTACCTGTAACTGCATATGCTGCCCCACCAACTGCATACCAACTCATCACTTCTCTCCAATCCAGGTCCTGGCTCAATCCCATGCTGATCCTGCTCTCCTGAAATCGGGAAGGAGTCCTGAAGTAACGACAATCGGTGCCCTCCTGCCAACTGGAACCTGTAACAGCTACTATGTCTAAGGGCCCCTGCTCTGCTATGCTCCCTACGAAGAATACTGTACCACCAAGAGGGTACCAACTCATGATCTCTCGCCAGTCCATCCTGGAAGAAGAATCCGATGTAGCAACAACTGCATATGGAATATGCCTAGAGTGTCGCTGCCCGCCCGTAATCAACTCACACTGATCTGCCCTATCTGTCAAAGAAAGCTGCCTGTAGGAAGAAGCCCCTCTCCCTATAATGGGCCAAAGTGGGCAAGATATGCTGCAAGCCCCATCGATGTACTCCTGGAGAGTACTACTCACTGAAAATACTGCAGCTCTGCTGATTGCAGGTACATCTATCGACACCTCATCAATGTGTCGGCCCAAAGATGGATGCTCCAACTTGCCCTCTGATTGTACCATCAGGGAATCTAGTCGTTCCCCAATGCGGACCAACTTGGCTGCCGACTTGGCACAAGTCACTCTCATACCCTCCAGCTCCTGGTCTTGCAACAAAATGGCCTCCCGTACTGACGTGGCCTTCTCTTTCAAAACTCGAAGGTCCGTCCGAAGCCGATGATACCGCTGTCTGCGACCATCATCCAATACCTCTGTACCTGCTAGTGCCCTAGCTCCCTGCAAAACTATCCCATCGACCTCCAACGTCTCTAGAGGATATGGATCTGCAACTGGTGTCTGTGCATCTGACTACTCCTCCTCAAAGGCTGACCCCAATGTTAGCTGCATATCTATCATAGGCTCAATGTGGGTGCCCATCTGGATCTCACCCAAGGAAATGTCATGCCTGATGTCCATAGTATCCTCCTCTGCTGACTCAGGCTCCATCATATGCGGCTCTGGCTGAATCGTCACAAGTGACTCATCACCCAGAGTATCACCTATACAGTCCCCTGACTGCTCACCCTGCACACTAGAACACAACTCTGGTCTACTGTCATCATCATCTCTGCATGGCTGCCCTCGTTCCCCAGAAGCATCCTCATATAATCCCATGGACTCATCTGAAGAAGAGTCCTCATCCTGGCATACAGAAGGAACGTCTACCTGCTCTACCTCTGCCACCTCATCTGCATCTCTCACACATGAGTGATCAGGCCCCCAAGGTTCTTTGCAAATGAAGCAAAGTCCCTTCCTCCTCAGCTCATTTTTGCTGCCTGACCGACCAAACTGGAGTCGCTCCTCCCTGGTCAATTGTCTCCTGAGAAACTCAATGTTCTGCTCAACTAGCCCTTGGGCTAGCTCATAAGCAGCAGGCGAGACCAACCGCTTTCTCCTCCAAATGCTCAGCAACCTAATCTGCAACTTTCGGCAAATGGTCTCATGGTCTCTCATACATGACGACAAGATGGACTGCATGTGTGCTATGACAGTATCAGGATGATGTTTCCTAATGCTAAAGAAGCATCGGAACATCTGCAAAATCAGGTCATCACACTCAAGATAGAACATGATCTCATAAGTTCAGTCCATAGCCATGGCTTCTAGAACCTTACTAAGGTGTTCCATCGTATATTCCTCCCGGAATGCCACCTTGAGCATAATCAGCTGAGTTAAGCCCATAAATAACTCAAAATTCCGAAAGTTATCGGAATGCATCGGAACGAAAGCCAAACTGCTCGGATGATGGAGTATATCAAGCGAATGCCTCCAAACACCATGAAAACTCCTCAAAACTCCTCCGAAAAGCTCATGAGCCCACTGATAGCACCAATCTGTACATGTGACCTGTCTGCTCCTAACTCTGGAAGTCCCTCCTAGCCCTGTCACGGGTGATACCAAAATTGGGGACATTACAGACCTCTCGCCCCAAGATTGCTTGCCCTCAATCAATCGAAATATGTGGGCCACTCTGTTGGCCCGCTGCATCTCAGACCTAATGCCTGGATCCCATACCAACCTCGGGGTGCTGCTATGCACCTGTGTCAAACCTCTCGGAACAGATCCCTCAATGTCGGGATCCCAAACTGATCTCTCTCTGTCCCAGTCAACAAACAATCCTCCCGGATCCCAATGCCACCATGGCCAATCATCGCCCAAGTCCCACGGCTCAGGCTGCGCACTGTCTCTGGCTATAGCTGATGCTCTCAGAGGTGATGCCCACCAGCAAGAATCAATGCTCCCGGGCTCCTGTTGTGCTGTACCTGTAACTGCATATGCTGCCCCACCAACTGCATACCAACTCATCACCTCTCTCCAATCCAAGTCCTGACTCAATCCCATGCTGATCCTGTTCTCCTGGAATCGGGAAGGAGTCCTGAAGTAACGACAACCGGTGCCCTCCTGCCAACTGGAATCTGTAACATCTACTGTGTCTAAGGGCCCCTGCTCCACTGTGCTCGCCATGACAAATACCATACCATCAAGAGGGTACCAACTCGTGATCTCCCGCCAGTCCATCCTGGAAGAAGAATCCAATGTAGCAACAACCACACATGGAACACGCCCAGGGTGTTGCTGCCAGCCTGTAATCAACTCCCACTGCTCTGCCCTATCTACCAATGGAAGCTGCCTGTAGAAGGAAGCCCCTCTCTCTATAGTGGGCCAAAGTGGGCAAGACATGCTGCAAGCCCCATCGATGTACTCCTGGAGAGTACTACTCATCGAAAGTGCTGCAGCCCGGCCGACTGTATGTACATATGTCTGTACCTCATCAATGTGTCGGCCCAAAGATGGATGCTCCACCATCTCCAACAACTCATCCCTCTCATCGGGAATGTAAAACTCCTGCTGTCCCCTAGCTCCCTGCAGAACTATCCCATCGACCTCCAACGTCTCTAGAGGATATGGATCTGCAACTGGTGTCTGTGCATCTGACTGCTCCTCCTCAAAGGCTGACCCCAATGTTAGCTGCATATCCATCATAGGCTCAATGTGGGTGCCCATCCGGATCTCAC
>JAXQQM020093317.1:0-10607 GCA_034641835.2 Pinus albicaulis
ATATTAATGTATAAGCTGCCAAAACCACAGGCGACTTACAATAGCAAATTCATGGAAGATTTTTCCAAAGAACATGCGAATTTGGCAGATTGCACAAAGGAATGGACTAAAAGAAGTGAACCATTAAAGAAGAACAAACAAGGTATGTACAGCACGGGTTCGCTTACTTCTCCTTATTGTTTTACTGTTGCTATGTTATGTAGGCTTTTTGGAAAGCCTGACATAAATATGATTTTGCCCGAATGGCTTCCTTTGTTGAATGTGGCCGTTAATTCTACAATTGTAGACTGGGCCAAAATCCTATCTGATACTATGACCTCTGCTATTTTTCAATACCGGTCCAAACGAAATGTTTCCCAGCGGGTTTACCCGCCTTTTTATTTATCTGCTTATGTCATGGACACCATCTGCTATGTCTCTAAATTCCCTGTAATGGGTTGGAAATGGACTATCCAAGACCCTTCGCCCATTCATGTGTACCATAAAGAACTGTGGGAATCTAAGTTTGTCCCCCATTTTTACCAAATTTTCCATGGAATAATGTTGCCATTGTACAGAACCTTGTATAATAAGGATCCCCCAAAGTTATCTTCAGAAACAGAGGTTGATATTCTCCCCGTCGCAAGATGGTTTGGAGAAGAATTGTTCACCTATATTAGGGTTTTTGGAAGTTATGCTTCTCCACATGTGTTACCCCTATATGTTCCCGATAGACTTGTAGCCCGGGAAATTGCTTATCAGACCTGTGGCCAAGGAGGGATGACAAAAGATTTAAAGGATAAGAAAAAGGGTATTTGGCCACAATTTCCCATAAAATGTGGAACATTTTCACTGTCCGATATTGGTCATGCATTTCAAGAGATAGGCAACATTACATCCCTACAGCTGTTCAAATTCTCAAAAAGGTTATATGACCAAAATGATATTGTTAAGAATTTTACCAATGCAATTAAAGTAAAGGAATTTGTCGCAGAGCCTGATCTTTTTGATGATATGTTCCAAGCAAGAAATTCATTCAAAGAAGTTTTCAATTCAGCCCGAGCACAGCTATCCCCACCAGACTTCCAGCAATTCAAACTTTACAGAGAAAGGAGACTAATTCCTGTTCCTTTGAATAATCTACGCTTAGAGCCCATAAGGGAGCAAATTCCTAGTGTTAGTCTTAACGGCAGTTCGAGTACAAGTAAATCCAAATCAAAATCTGACAGAGATTCTGAACTCTCCAATAAGTCCAAAGAAAAGGAAGATAAAACGGAGGAATCCATTAAAGATTATGCACAATCAAATGAACTTTATCAACAACAAATTTTGACTCTTCAATAGACAATTCCTCCTCCAACCAGTGTACAGCAACAGCCAGTCACCATTGAGTTAGATAAAGAATGGGAAACCTTTAATCAATTGATTAATATAGAAGGACAGAATGTATAGACCCCTGTCCAGACAATCAAAGTTTTGAACGCAGGAACAAGCAGCAAAGCCGCAGCAACAGAACACATACCAATCACACCCTCCTCTGAAATCGTACTTAATGTAGAGGACATCCCTGCTCTAGATGTATTTTATAGCCCAAAATACAAAGCAGTAGTTAAAAGACAAAGGAAAAAGAGAAAAATAGAAAGTGCAATTGCTACTGAACCAGAACAAGTAGATGTTTTATGGAAAGATCCTGCCACAGAGCCTACTCGCAATCTCACTAAATTATCTCAAATAACAGGAGCTTATGCTTCTACAACCATTGATAAAGCAGTTGAGATACAGCTTTTGTTGGATGAAAAAGAAGAACAGGTAAAGGCTCTACAACAGCAATTGCAACAGGTACAGGCCAATAAAGAAGCACAATTAAAACTTGAAGAGTTGCAACAACAACTTCAAGAAATCCAAGAACAGCATAAGGATGATCCCAAGCTTCCAGAATTCATTTCAAAAACCATCTCTTTGAATAATCAACTACTGCAACAAGAAGAAGTTTTCTGTCAAAAGATATTGCAATGGAATTCTTTATGCCAAGAAAGTGATAAAATCATGTGTGCTTGGACGTTAAAGCTGAGTCGCATTTGGTCAATGAAGACTCAATAATACCAAAAAGGGAAGATGGTAGCTTAGGGAAAATTGGTGCACCCATCATTCACGAGAACCATAAAGAAATACTGTTTAATAATTGGGATGCACAAATCAGAAGGGCAGAAAAGGCAGCAGAGGAGGCATCTACAGTGGCAAACACTCTCACTGATTGTGTAAATGACAATTTACACAAAGCTAACTTGTTTTCTGAAACTGTTCCAGGTTATCTCCCACAGGAAAATCAATTGCAAATAGAATGGAGGCAAAAGGCAGAAGAAAGAGAAAAATCCATCCAAGGGCTGACAAGATTGAATTGGGACGCATACTGGGCATACTTAGTAAAGCCACACAGTCAGCATAGCACGCTCAATTGTATCATCAATGCTACAGAGAAGATTGCTCCTACGCTTGCCGACTCTGTCTTCTCAGGACAATTGAATTTAGAAGTCGGTCAACCGCATCTTCTCAAAAACATGCTAGATGCCTGCAAGATCAAAGATCAAGCTCATAGTTAGATAGATTTAGTTTTAATTTCACTGTATTTTAGCCTAGGAAAAGGACGGTCATTGAACCGAATCCTTAATTTTTGTAATAAACTATTTTTAGAGTTAGTTAAGTAGTATTTAAACCCCTCTCATGCATTTAGAGAGGGGTCTTGGATCTTAATACTTTTAGACTTGGAGATTGCATTTCTGTACTCCATTGTCTTATATATTTTTTGAAAAGGATCACATCTGGTGATTTTTATGCGAAATTATCTATGAAGTGTTGCATTTCTGTACCTTTAGAATTTGATGTTGCATTATAAATTGCTGGATAGAGTATCAGATTGCATCTGGAAGTCATCAAGATGAACAAGGTATTTCTATCTGTTTGCTGTTGATTTCTGTTGTTATATGATATTCGTTTTAAGATTGCTATCATTTATATGTATTTGTTTTCACAACGCTCTCTTTTGTATATCATTTCTGAGTATAATTGAAATGTTATTTTTCATAATTACATGTAAATGGTATACAATGATGAATGAAATATGCTATTATAACTCTGTTTAATTTCTTAAACAGAGTTATCTTTATTTGTTTCTGCACATTTCAATTTGATTAATAATACATTTTCATGGTTATTGTTGGATTGAAACAATCTTAAGTTGTATTCACATGTTATTACTCGGGTTAGTATTAGAATTTCTTCATCAGTATTTAGCTTAGATTAGATAGTTTTATTTTAGTTAATTTAGTCCCATTTCCACCCACCCAATCCAATCCATTTAGTTATAAGGAAACTGGTCCTTTAAATCCAGTCGGAGCCACCATACCAAACGGAAAAGGAGCTGTCCTAAGGTCCCGACCGGGTGGTTTTCCCCAATGTTTAAAGCAGAGATTTTCTAGGCTTCAACATTTTTGGCGCTAGAAGGAGGGCATGAGCTATGAATGGCAAGTAAATCTTTATCTACAAGCCATTCTGAGAGCAAAACTCCCTCATCAACTTCTTCAATTTCTTCTGAAATACAAAATCCTATAGAAGAAATTGCGAAGAATATTCATACACCCACTACCAAAATCTCAAAACATTCAGACAATCAAAATCCCGAGTCTCCTGAAGTTCAAGATTTAATTCATAAATTGAAAGGATTCTCATTATCTCTTGAAGAGTCTGAAATATATGAAGGTAGTGTAACTTCAAAATTTGTTTCTTCAAAACCTCTTACTAGGCTTCAAAGTGAAAAACTTGGTATCTCTCCCAAAGAATTCCCTTTACCTAGTAGAGTTAAAACAAGAAAAACACAATCGGAATCAGCAAGTTCAACCTCTAATATCCAAATACCTGTTTCCGAAATCCCGTCTCAACAAAGTACAACCGTTTCCATATCATCTCCACAAACATCTTCTCCTCAATCTTCATCAGTCTCAACATCATTTATTTCAACAACTTCTATCCAAACACCACCAGTTTCTACTATCCCTCCGATACTCATCCCAACAATGGCACAGATACCATGGTCTACTCCAGGAGCAGTCAACATGGCTGCACCTTTACACGATTTACCAGACAATCCTGGAAAATGGCTTCCAAAGTTTAGCCCAGATCTTAACATTCCAGCTGAAGAACATATCAATAACTTTATGCTGGCCATTAATTTGAATGGAGTCACACAGGAGGATGTTGTAGTTAGACTATTTCCTTACACCCTTCAAGGAACAGCAGGATCATGGTATTTTTCATTACCATCAGGATCTATAACAAGTTGGGATATTTTTGCAGATCAATTTTTAACCAAATTTGGAGATGACCGATCAATTGCAACTTTACTTAATGATCTCTCAAATTTGAAAATTGAACCCAAGGAACCAATTAAGGAGTTTAACTCCCGATTCAATAAGCTCTTGAACAAAATTCCCACTGATTCCAAGCCAAGTGAGCAGGTCAAAATTGAATGGTAAATTACTGCCTTACCCTCAAACATAGCAATTTTCGTAGACAGAGCTGCAAAGCCCACATTAGCCAAAAGTATGAAAGAAGCTATTGCAGTTGAAAAACGTATCACTTCTCTGGAAAAGAAGATTGCTCTTGAAGAAAGGAAAACAAAGAAGGTCAGCTTTAGAGATGATTCAAAGAAAAAGGCCAAAGATCCATATGACATGGAAGGTTTACAGAAAGTTCTTAAAACCATGTCAAATGAAATGGTCGAAATAAAAAAACAAGTAGCTGAAACTTCTACCAAGAAACCATTCCGGAATTTCAAAAGGAACCAAGTTGAATCTAAACCTCCTAATACAATCTCTAATGCAGAGTCGGAAGAAGAATAAGAAGAAGAAGACACATCTATAATATCAGATCAAGAGGACGAAAATGAGGAAATAACTGAACTAAATGGAATGTGGGATTTTATTCTCCCTAATTCTGATAGTGAAGAAGCTATGCCTGTAAGTACTAGGAGTAAATCTACAGCAGAACCAGTACAAACAGTTCCAAAAAAGAAAATTGCAACTCCAAGTACCAAAGACAAACCCACTGTGAAGAAAACTTCTCCATTACCTACTCAAAATCAACCATTTTCTTCTAATCCTCTCACATCAACAGCCAAAACTTTAGTAGTGTCAGAACCCATGGAATACAACATTGTCGAAGACATGAAAAAGATCAAAGCCAACATTTCCTTACATGAACTCAGCAAACTAAAACACCAGCAAAAGTTGTTATTAAAAGAACTTAACGCTACACCAATTGCTCCTGTACCAAGCGGTGTAGTTGCAAAAGCAGCAAGAGGGACTGGTAAACCACCAGATAAGGTAGATGCTACTGATACAGTGCTCATTGGGGAAAATTCAAATTCTCAAACTCCTCCTTTTCTTTTGACTTATGAGATGTACAATAAAAATCTGCACAATTGTTTGATTGATTCTGGAGCTTCCTCCAATATAATGCCGACATCTGTCTGTGCTAAATTGAATATTGAACCACAGAAATCAGCAGTACATATTTTTCAGTTAGATCGATCCAAAGTTCAAGTGGTAGGAGAAATCAATTCAGTCACAATCAGATTAGCTTTTGATCCTAGGATTGTCCAAAGAATTGATATTTTGATTGTTGATATTCCTGAATTCTATGGATTAATCTTGAGCAGGGACTGGTCTGCGAAACTTAATGGTTACATCTCAACTGATTATTCCCACATGTGGCTTCCTTATAAAGGGAAACCAAATCAAATCAAAATTGAACGAGAAAAACATATGACGCACACTGTCACTGAATTTGAACAACCTAATGAACCCGTGGCATTCAACAACAATATTCTTGGAGGTTATTCTGCTGAATCATTTCTTGGAAATTTCAAAGCCCCTCAATCACATTTTTCTGTAAATACTTTTTTTTCTCAGATAGAAAATTTTTCACAATCTGATTCTTCTAGAATTGTAAATATTTCTGATGTAATTGTAGATAAGCCAACATATAAGTCTTTATTTTGGTCGTTATATTTTGATGGATCAAAGTCTAGTGATGGAGCTGGAGCTGGATGTATCTTAATTGATCCAAATGGGGAGAAAACCATGCTGTCATGTAGATTAGAATTTGAGTGTACTAACAATACCGCAGAATATGAAGCCTTGGTTCAAGGACTTTATAAAGCTATAGGGTTAGATGTTAAATACTTGAAAGTCTTTGGTGATTCTGAAATTGTCATTAAACAAGTTAGGAATAATATTCATTGCCTTTCAGGACATCTTAAACACTATCAAACCCTAGTACAAGACCTCACCACTCATTTTTTAGCATTCAATATTTCTTCTATTCCTAGGAATCAGAATACATCAGCTGACTTGTTAGCTAATGTTGCATCTAAACTCCTACCTGCTGAAGATTGCAGTCCTAATAGGTTTTCTGTAGAATTGATTTTTCGTCTATCTGTCCCAGATAATGTTACAAATTGGAGAGTATTCTATCATGATCAAGATATTCTAAATTTCATGACTTCAGAGAAATCATATGATGAGCAAATTATTGACGAAGATGATCATGATTTACAAATCGCTTCAAAAGGTAATGAAAACTCCATTCCAAAATCTGTTGTTAAATTAGAGGATTTATATGACATTAGAGACAAATTCAAGAAAGTTGTTAATACAAAAACTTCAAAGTTCCACTTTAAAGTTTGAATTAGTAAATCTCGTCTGATTCTAACCTCAAACATTAATTTAGACTCAATTTAACAATTTGAGGAAAGGAGTGCATTCATTAAATCACGAACACGTATAAAACGTTTTTGCTTGGAATTATGATGACCTAAAAACATATGATACTTCGATTATTCAACACACGATTCCAATGCTTCCTGATGTTAAACCTGTTCAACAGAAACTGAGAAAAATCCATCCAAATCTCGAGAGTCAAATCAAATCAGAACTCAATAAACTTTTGAAAGCCAAGATCATTTTTCCAGTCAGGCACTCTAATTGGGTTTCCAATATGGTACCTATAAGAAAGAAGAATGGTGATATAAGAATCTGTATTGATTTTAGAAATCTAAACAAAGCATGTTTAAAAGACAATTTCCCATTGCCAACCATGGAACAGATACTTCAAAAGGTAGCTGGTTCTGAACTTATGTCTTTTCTCGATGGATTTTCGTGGTATAATCAAGTTTTAGTTCACCCAGATGATAGATTGAAGACAACTTTCAGAACAAAATGGGGAACTTATGCTTATCAGAAAATGCCTTTTGGTCTAATAAATGTAGGAGCAACTTTTCAAAGAGCCATGGACATTGCATTTAAAGGTCTGATCAATAAATCTGTTGTTGTTTATCTTGATGACATAACGGTATTTTCAAAAAAGAGAGCCAATCATCTACATGACTTAAAGCAAATTTTTGAAAGATGTAGAAGGTTTGGTATTTCCTTAAATCCAAAGAAATCTTTCTTTGCTTTAGATGAAGGAAAACTCTTAGGATTTTTTGTGTCAAAAGATGTTATATATATTGATCCAGAAAGAGTAAAAGAAATTTCTGATATTTCTTTACCACATAACAAAAAATCCATGCAATCATTTCTTGGACAGATCAATTTTGTATTAAGATTCATTCCTGATTTTTCTTTAATTGTTTTACCTATGCAAAATATGATCAAGAAGAATTCAATATTCAAATGGACGCATAAAGAAAATGAAGCTTTTGATTCAATCAAACAAGCGATCATTAATGCACCAGCATTGAATACCCTGGATTTTTATAAAGATTTTATTTTGTATACTTTGGCCACTGAAACATCCTATGCAGCCGTTTTGACACAACTCAATGATCAAGAAATTGAAGCACCTATTTCTTTCTTTAGTTCAAATCTGCAAGGAGCTGAGCTTAATTATTCTGATGTTGAAAAACAAGTCTTTGCTGTGTTTAAATCAATCAAACATTTCAGACCTTTTCTCTTAAAAACACATACAAAAATCATTGTCCCATTCTCTGCAGTGAGGCAGTTATTAATTCAAAAATAAGTAGGAGAAAAGAGAGCTAACTGGGTAACAGCCTTACAAAAATATGATATTGATATTAAACCAGCTAAGATTGTTAGAGGACAAGGTTTTTGCAGATTATTGGCAGGAGCTCATAACATACCAGAAAATCAAGATTCAAATAAATATATTCAAGTAAGTCAGATAAGTGTTACAGACTCTGAATCTCAGTATGCTGATCTCATCTATTACTTGAAAAATGGGTATGCTCCTTCTAATCTCAGCTATAAGAGTAAACGCGCTTTAAGGTTAAAGGCTATTAAATATGAGATCATTGATAATGTGTTATTTAGAAAAAAATATGATTCAATTTTATTAAGATGTCTTGAAAAGACTGAAGCTGAAAAGGTTTTGCAGGAATTGCATGATGGACCAGCAGGAGGTCATTTTGGAGGTGATACCACAGCTCACAAAATAATTCGTGCTGGTTATTACTAGCCTACCCTTTTTAAAGATACACATGATTACGTAAGGAAGTGCCAAATTTGTCAAACTGCAAGTGGAAGACAAAGGAAACCAACTTTTCCTTTGCAACCAGTAACTATTGAGCAACCATTTGAACAATGGGGGCTTGACATTATTGGTGAAATAGTACCTCACTCTTCCAAGCAGCACAAGTACATCCTTACTGCAACTGATTACTTTACGAAATGGGTAGAGGCAATCCCGTTGAAGGTAGCCAATTCTGATGCAATTATTGATTTCATAGATCAATTCATCATAACCAGGTTTGGTGTACCTCAAGCTCTTGTTTTTGATAATGCATCTTACTTCTCTGGAAACAGTTTAATTGAATTTGCAGTCAAAAGAGGTTTTAAATTAAAATATTCAGCAAATTATTATCCACAAGGTAATGGTTTAGCTGAATCCACAAATAAAAACCTTATCAAAATCATTAAAAGGACCATTGATCAAAATCAAAAGAATTGGCATAAATCTTTAATCTTTGCATTATGGGTTGATCGTATCACTGAAAAAGCTTCAATAGGGATTTCACCTTTCAATCTGGTTTATGGAAAAGAAGCTGTGATACCTTCAAATTTAACTCTTCCATCATTAGCCCTAATACAGTTTATTGAAGAAAATCCTTCATCATCCATTCAATTGAGATATGATCAAATCCTTAAACTAGAAGAAGATAGGGATAAAGAAAAAATTACTCATGAAAAACATCAACAGCTTGTAAAATCTTCTTTTGATGCAAGTTCTACCGGCTCAAAACTTTTATCAATTGGTGATCTCGTTTTGAAATGGGATAAAGCACACGAAGAAAAGGGTAAACATACCAAATTTCAGAAAATGTGGCTTGGACCATTTCAGATCGTTGAGAAGATAGGCTCAAATACATTCATACTCCAAGATCTAGCAGGTAAGAGAGAGTCTCTTCCTGTAAATGGGCTTATCTTGAAGAAATTCTTTTCCTAAGGAAGTAACCCCTTCTTAAACTGTATATATTTCTTTCTGCAGATTTTGATTGTTTTTATTTTCGCAAATAAAGGTTGTTTATGAGTCTCTGATTGACTGTTTACTATTTAAGAAAATTTCTTCAAAAAAATATTATAAATATTTATTTCGTGTAAATAAGAATTTTTAAAAGTAATGATTACAGTTTTTGAATAGTTTAAAATAAGATGTTAAGACTTTGAGAAGATTATTTCAATCAGTTACATGATCTTTTTGAAAACTTGAGGGAAATGTAAATCATCATAAGTTTATCAAGAAGAGAAAGGTTATTTGTAAAAGTAAAGATATTTTTTTCAAAGTTTTGGAACTCAAAAGACTCTGAAAATTGTCATCCATTGATTCTTAAGGATAAAACTATTTCACCCCATCCATTTAAGTTGTGATTTTTTAGAATGTAATTCTAAGAAATTATACGAAAATTTTAAGAGATAAGAGGTCTCATTATGAGCCGACTTACTATGTTCATAATGAATGATAAAACTGACATTACCAATACTGCACACCAAAACAGGGTAATGGCTTATAAATATAAGACAAGGGGTCTCATCACGAGCCAGCTTGTTCAGTTTAATTATAACTAGTGAATGGCATTGTTATCAACTGGCCACCAAACCAGAACAATGGCTCTTAAAATAAAAAATAAATAAAAGACAAAAAACATGAGATAATAAATCTTATGAATTTATCTTTTAAAAGGTCATAATTTTAATTGGATGGGACAATGAATGGTTAATGGTTTAAAGGTAACCCTGTCGAGACTATAAACGTTTGCTGGCAGCAGAGGCAATACCTATGACGATAGAGTATATTATAAAACCAAAACTCGAAGAGATCCACTTACTTTATTATTAACACCAATCAAAGCTTGAGATAACCCAAAATGTTTTTATTTTTTCTTGAAGAACTAGAAAGAAATTATGAAATGATTTTTATTTTTTCATAGTTACATTTTATTTTGAATAATTCTAAGATAAGTTTTCATCATCCTTAAAAAAATTTACTTACTAAAGATAGAATGTTCATTTTATTTTTTCAGAGATAACTGTTTCTTCCAGTGAATCGCCAATTGT